>GL380198.1:35952-52753 GCA_000143925.2 Caenorhabditis brenneri | reverse complement strand
TAACCAAAACAAACTTATTTTCAACTGACGCTCTGTTGGATGGTACTGGTATGCGTTCAATTTGGTAAGAAAAAGAGAGATTGAAGTAGCAGAAGCAGAAATATTGGAATCGAACCAAGTTAATAATCCGAATGTAACAGATAGATAAGATGGAAGAACATCGCGAAAGCGATAAGGGACCATTAAATGAAACAAACTACTCTTCCCCACCTGTCACTCTGAATCATCTCACCTTCTATTCCTTCTACTGTACTTTTCTGTTCATTATTATATTAGCTTTTGACAGAGCACGTAAATCGATGACTTTGTTTGATTTTCACATAATAATCAAAAAATTTTTGAAAGAAAAGATAGTTTACTTTCAAATTCTCTTGTTGATTCTCAAATGAAAATCGTTTACTTGCAATAAAAAAACATCATGGTGTTTTCAGAATACCTCTTTCTAGAAACTGAAAAATTTTAGTTATTTTTTCCCAATAGCCTATTCCCATCGTTTCCAGACTCCAAGTCCTTCGTTGGTCCCTTCTCCTTTATCCAATCCTCATTGATTTCTTGGCCTTTTTTCTTGTTTTCTTAGCTTTTCCGACCCCTCTCTATTCACCAAAAATGTCGGGTATCCATGACGATACCCCATCTTTGTATTCATTTTTCCTTAATTCACATGTATTAGAACCCCCGAAAACAAGAAAGAGAGGGGGCTAAAAGCTTTTTTACGATCTATACATTTTTAATGAGATCCCTCAATGGAAAAATAAGAGGAAATCATATGTGGAGTTTGTGCTCAATTGGAGTTAGGAAGCATCAGTTACGGAATTGGAGAAATGCATTTCAGTATAGTGGCGCAAAATGAGAAAACGTAAAAACTGAAGAAATGTTGAAATAAAAAACAGACAAAACAGTAAAAACCTAGATTATCACTATGAGAAGAAGCATTTTCACAATACTGGAATTGGACTTCGCAGGCTTCACATTCCATCATGTTTTTACAGATCTCAAGTCAAGTATGGTACAAACATGAGAGAAAACGGAATTGTCTTACATGTAAAATAATCAAAAGATGCGGTGTACTTTCCATACCGACCCGATCCCTACAATGCACTTTTCCGCAGAGAAAGAAGAAAGTTATTGAGTTTCCACTCACAACAGTGTCGTTTTTGCAGCAATTCAGAAAGCATTGAAGATACAGTTATAGGTGGGAATTTTTGCCGAATCTCAAGCTCAATAAAAAACTGAGTACCAACAGCCGTCTGCGTCTCTTTCTTTTTCGGGAGTGACAACTGACCTCCTTTCCAACGAGGGCTCCTCAAACCTTAGCCGCCCCTCCCCATCCAGTCCATTCTATTCTCCCTCACCAATGTCGTCCTTGGTATTTAGGCCGACTATTCTTTTTGATGATTATTCCTAATTAAAAAATATTTACTTATCCATTTATTCTGACTGTGTGTTATGGTCTATGTAATTATTGATTATTTCTAAATTTTTAATGGTTAGTTTTTAACCAGTCGGTGGCGCCGCCTACGGCGGCTCACCTCCTTTTAGTTCGTCGCTGCGCTCCTCAATGGGGGGTTAATTTGCCACGCTTAACCTTATTTTCAATCATTGAGCAGTGATGCACCCTAAGCCTCCTTCCTGTTCCAAAAATGTTGCTAATTTAAGTTCCCGCCAAAATTTGGAAAATTTGAATTCCCGCCAAAAATTTTGAACATTTGAATTCCCGCCAAAATTTCGAAAATTTGAATTCCCGCCAAAAATTTCGAAAATTCGACTCTCTGGAAGTTTCTAAAAGTTTCTAGAAGTTCTGGAAGTTTCCAGAAGTTTCTGGAAAGAGCGAGAATGCTCTGGAAGGTTATCCATCTAGAGCTTGCCAGTTGAGTTTTCGGAGTACCATAACTACCGTAATCCTACAGTAATCTCCACCATTTTTTGATAGTGTGCTATTGGGATCCCTTAGGTAGTACATGCAAAAAATGGAACAATTCTGAGCACTTCGAACCCGTTTTCTAGCTATTGCTGAGTTATCTGGTTACTGTAGCTACCGTAATCCTACAGTAACCCGTGCTCCAAACTTTATAGAATTGAAGCGCTCGGTGACCTATGACTACATACCAAATATGGTAGGAAACGGTCGAGGGGTTCAAAAGTTATTCAGTGATAAGTGCGGCACACACACAGAACTATTCCTTTAGTATATAGAAAAAGAGATAGTTTCTGTTGTATCATACATTATTTTCAGCGAGTCAGTGCAACTGAGCATTCACAAGAAAGCTTGCCATCTCTATGGCTTCACAACAAAACTTTCACAAGCTCGCACCTTTATCTCATAGACAACTGGACGTTTTTCTCACAGCGGTTTCTCCCAAGTTTAAGTTCGAAGATGTGAAGAAGATATTTTACTTTGGATGTTACCACAGCAGACTGTGCAGTGACGAGGCACCCCGATTGGCATATTCGAAATTGTACTCGTTGAAGAATTAATTCATGTTCGATCCGATGTTTTTGAATGTTTAGTTATTTGGGATTTAGGGGTTTTCGATGGTGTTGTCTAGTTTTTTCAGAGCTATCTGAAATCGTTCAGTTTGGGATCCTTTCTTACGATGTCGTTTTCAAGAATTGTGTTGTGCATTTCAATAAACTGTGTTAAAGGTGGCCGGACAGGAAAGCCTCGTGGTGCAGAAAGTAGTGTAAATACGCAATTTGACGTAAGATGTGGTGTATGCACTAATTTGTTAGTTTACCATATTTTGGAATAAGACAAAAATAATTGCCATCTGTGGGGTTGAACTTACACTCCACGCCAGTTTGGTGCCGCGTGCACTACCGACTGCGCCACAAAAGCGAAAAGAAAGAGCGCCTTTATCTACCCTTATAAACTCGGCTGTTTTGTAACTTTGAACAGAGATGCTATGACTACTTTTTGAATTGAAATTTGAGTTTTGTGTTCTTCATTCTTCAATTCTACCAAAAATACTTTTTTGCTGTCCGGCCACCTTTAACAAAACAACTTTTTTTTGGAGATTGTTTGAAAAAAATAAAGAATTAGTGAAACTGTTTATTACGGTACTTAACGTAAAACATTCCGAGAATCGCAAACCGAACAAAACAAAAATCCTAATGTTTCTGAGAAACAAATGTTTTCCGTGGAATCTGCCTTATAATTCGGTTTTGAAAGTATGATGAAAATGAGAATCAGCAAAAAAGAATGAATTATTTCAGTTTTATATAAGTTTTCTGAACAACCGTATGTAATTTGCCAGTATCTTCCTAGTGAAGTAGTTCAGAAATAGATGGATGCGTTTCACTCGAAAGAGAAAATGTAGAGTGTTGGGACCATCCTCAAACTAAACTTAATTTTTGATTAAAAACAAAACACTTGAGAGTTTGAAAATGAATACATTTTGTGGTAGTCGCGTTTTTCAATCGAAATATATAGACCGATGTTCCTCTTTTTATCGGAAAATGATAAAAGCCGCAGCATAAAAGATAATATTGAAACGATTTTTTTTTCGAAAATTAGTTATTTTTTCATTAGCTTAACGCAAAGAGAATAGTGATTGAAAACTTATTGCGAATTCTTGGAGTTTCTATAATTAAAAATATTTTTATCAATTTTCTGTTGAGTTTCCATTGTTTTGAACTTTTGGTGTTCTAGGTCATGGCCTAATTTTTAATTCTAGGTCGTGACCTAATTTTTTTTTCTAGGTCATGACCTAATTTTTTTTCTAGGTCATGACCAATTTTTTTTTTCTAGGTCGTGACCTAATTTTTTTTTCTAGGTCATGACCTAATTTTTAATTCTAGGTCGTGACCTAATTTTTTTTCTAGGTCACGACCTAATTTTTTTTCTAGGTCATGACCTAATTTTTTTTCTAGGTCATGACCTAATTTTTTTTCTAGGTCATGACCTAATTTTTTTCTAGGTCACGACCTAATTTTATTTCTAGGTCATGACCTAATTTTTATTTCTAGGTCGTGACCTAATTTTTAGTTCTAGGTCATGGCCTAATTTTTAGTTCTAGGTCATGGCCTAATTTTTAATTCTAGGTAGTGACCTAATTTTTAATTCTAGGTCATGACCTAATTTTTTTTCTACTCTGAATGAAAAAAAAAATGAAGAAAAAACAGATTCAAAACGATTGCCACGAAGAGTATAATGAAATTTTTCTGTTGTTACCACAATCGCGGAAATTATGAAAACAATACATTCCCCAAACTTCTCAAAATGATGACAACCCTAAATTTTCAAGTTGAATATATTACGGTTCGAAATGGAGGTTAAGTAAACACCAAAAAAGGGATTAAATTTGAGACTTTGTCGAAATAGAAAAAATATCTGTTACGGTTCAACCGTTTCCAAACAGTTGAAGTCAGAAAAATATTGTGCGACCGAAGTGAAGTGACAAGAAATGTGGAGAAGTGAACCTCAGAAACAAACAAGAAATAAATTCATAAAACTGATCGAACTCACGGTTTCAAGAATGTAATGAGAACTAAGAGAAAAAAACACTACGCTTTAATCATCCCAAAAAATGACACTTTGGACTAATGAAAAATTTCAGAATTAGTAGCTAACCTTGAAATTATCACTTTTAAAAGCAAATATGTGATCAACCTCCTGCATAAGTTCTAAATTTTTGAAAATTTTTTTTCAAATAGTGAAGTTCGTGGAAAAGTTGTCCAATCAATAGAGCGATTGCGTGGTCATATCAATTAGTGACAACTTAAAAAATGATCAAAGAAAAATTCGCAACATTTTGATTTGCAGGCTCCTCATCACTTCGAAACGTGAACCTTCGAAACTGTGACGTTTCGCAACCGGTTGAGGACAGCTAGAAGTGCATGTAGGCCCATTTTAACGCTTTTTATCGGTTGCGAAACGTCATGTTTCAAAATGTTAGAGTAGCGAAATGTCTGGTTGCGAAACGTCTCAGTTGCAAAATATACGTTAGTTGCGAAACGTTACAGTTGCGAGGGTTCACGTTTCGAAGTGACACGGAGCCGATTTGCAGACACCTTATATCGCCGTCTAATATTTGATCAACTAGTAGTCATAGATGAAGAGTAACTGAAACATTGAGCTATCACAAGAAAAGAAAGAAATCTACTGTTGCAAAATAAGCTCGAATAAATTATAAATTTTTTTTTATAATTCTATTTTTAGTGTTCCTCCATTGTTGTCAGCTGCAAAAAGTGAGAACAAAATAAACATGATGAACGATAATAAAAGACCTGGCTCCACTAAAAAAATTTTCGAGCAGTTTCAATTGGCACCTTGTTGAATCAGTTTAATTTTTTTGTGAACTTTCATAGTTTCAGGAAAATGTCTGAATTGAAATAGTTGAGGTCAACAAGTACCATCTCTAACAAAATAAATTGGAAATTTGGGCAGATTAAATTTTTTAAAACAGTATAGTTTTACTGTTTCATCCATTTTTTCGATTCGAAATTGAATGCGAGTGATGGTTTTTCAACAGTGAACTACGGAATAAACATCTAATTCTTATGATATATTGCGAAAATATTATTTGAAAAATTTTTTGAATTTTGTAGAGGAACAGTGAGACCGAAAACACTATATGTTTGGAATCCGGTGACTGTATGCTGAATAACACAGCAACTTTCGAAAAACCTCGAACTCAAAAAACTGTTTCGGCACACCGGACATTCGTTACTGTTTACTGTTTCATCGATGTAGTGTTAATAATAATTATTGAAATCAATAATGCATATGGTTCTTCTTGGTTGACAGATTGGCAATATTGATTCAATGGATAAATAAAAGCAGTTAATAATTAGTGGTGCTTCTACCTGAATGATTTCACAATTCAGAAACAGTAAAATTACGTAAAACTTAGAGAGATAAAATTGAATAAATTTGGTGATTTCAGTTACTATTTCATAAATAATTTTTGTGAAAATTATTATATCGTCAATTATTCGAAATCAGAAATGAATAACATAGAATCACAATTGCGAAAGAAATGAGATTTCTAAAAAAGTCCCTAGAATTTCCTGTCGCTTTTCCAATAATAGTCATACAAAACCAAAAATTAATGACCTTCTCAATGATTTCAATCAACTTTCTGCTCACGATCTGTCTGTCAGTACGCATTTCCAGCATTTACTGTTCCACCCCGCTCATCTATGTGCGTTTGAACTTCTTTGGTAGTTCTAGACCGTCGTTTCCAAGTCCCCATTGAGAGGAAATATAACAAAAGGCAAAAGGAATCAAACTGAGACAGTAAACATTTTGTAATATTGACCTAGATCTACCTAGATTATACACGATTGGAGAAAAGAAAAGAAAATCTACTAGTTGCTTTTCCGGAACGGTGCCAAGCTATACTGTTTCAATAAGTCTATAAGCACCTTTCAACCTTAGCCTTGATGCTAATGTTGAAAAAGAAGCTATTTTACCTGTTAACAGACGAGCTTGCTCAGAAATCATGTTTTAGCTACGACTACAGATTTATCAATGAAAAGTTGCTTCCTGAATTGAAATCAAATTGAAACAGCAAACTTTGCAAATTTTTCGTCTTGAACATCTTATAAACGGTTGAGAGACAATGCAATTTCAAAAATAAAGCTCAAAGCGAGGATTAACCGAAAACCTGAACAAAAAGGAATGCGTTTCCAACGGCACATGCATTGGCTTTTCAAATCAGTGGCATCTTTGATCTTGAAGAACGCCCCCGATGAAATATCGAAAAAGATCCAATTTCAGAAGTTCAATCTGAACTATTGAACGTATTGGGGCATTGTCACTGTTTTTCAGACTTCAAATTGCAGTTTCAAAAGTGTTTTAATCAAATCTAGGCTTCATTTTCATGCTGTTCTCTGCGCGTCAAATAGAACATACCACTATGAGAAAACCCTATGAAAATCGGTTGAAAATTAACGGAGCTACAGTGTGTCACGGAATCACTACATGACAAAGCCTGCTTAACATATATGTCAGTTCCCAACTCCCACTAAAGACATTTGTGAGAAGAAACAGATGAAATTAAAAAATACAGTGGACGAATTCGGTAAAAATTAACCATACTAACGTAAATTATCCAAAATTTGAGAAAAAACTTTTTCAAAAAAGTTTTGTTAGTTGCAATGAAAAATTCACCGTTTTACTGAGTCTATAGATTACTCTTACTAAAGTTAATCTAATTGGTGTGATGTTACCGTTGAAGTAATAGCTCATTTGCCAATAAATAACTGTATTTCGAAGAATGATGACAGCTAATTGAAACAGTCAAATTCGCCAACTATTCCTTTCGGACGCTAAGGTGAAATGACAATGAAGTTTCAGAGATAAAGTTCAGATCACTGAAGTTGTATTGAAAATCTGAACTACCACACTACTGTTAATGTGAAATTGAAACAGCTAATAATGCATCAATATGTAATTCTGAAAAAATATCATCAAAGCATTCTGATATCTAATTGAAATAATGATGTGTCAAATTGACCGGTAATGCTTGCTGAATTGCATTTTGATGAATCCAGTGATACAACGAAAAGTAATGTTTCAAATTCAATAATTTCTGAACAGAAATTGAAACATAATAAACAAGTTTGCAAGATTTATTTCGCAGCCTGGCTAGCGTTAATAGAATAGTGGGTGCAAAAATCGTATTGTGTTCTTCAAAAATTCTTGTTTTGACTCGTTTCTTTGTAAAAACTGTAGGATTACGATAGTTGACCGTTTAAAAACAGTTTTCTAAAACTGGTTTCTTCTGAATGTTTTGATTCCATCATTTCACCCACGAGCATTGGAACATCCGGAAAATTAGAAAGACTACTAATTTGTATGTGAAGGAAAGAAAAACAATTAATGTTTCAAAAATAACTCAAATTCAGAGGAAATCGTGTGCATTAATTACATGTTTTGAAAAGTTGTAGAAAAAACCACATAATCCGAGTAAATCATGCCTACAGCGCTCGAATCCGATGATCTATCGAACAAAGCTTACCTAAACCTGAGCAATTTGAAGACGTCTAAAAATATTTTCGCGATTCTCACGAAAATTAAGAGTTTTACAGTGACGTCACAACCATCAACAATTGTATGGAGGATGAAAGTAAGACGTTCAAATGAAGCAATAACTTTACAGAAATTCCAACAATAGATGACATGTACTTTTGAAAAGAGAATGATGTTGCGAAATAAAAGGTTAAACCGGAAGATGGATAATTGATCAAGAAATCAACTGAAACAAAAAAGGTCAATTGGAAAATAAATAGTAAAACATGCTGCCAAATTAGTTATCAGAAATTATAATTGTTTCTAAAGTCTTGTTGAAACAGTAATCCTTTTGATGTTTTCATTTTGAAAGCGCCGTCAATACTTTGATAGAAGCCTGTGGGTTTCAATTACAGTCGGTCATCAGTTGTACAGTGTTCATTTATCTTACTACCTTCATTTGGTCACTAGGATTAAAAAGTATTCTTCAGAAAAATACTGCTTCAAAACGTTTTAAACTTTGATTTCATTTGTAATTCAACAATCTCGATTCCTTAAAATATAGGAGCATTAATGGCAAAAAACTTGCTAATATCCTAAAGATCACTATTTTTGATTTCAAAAATGTTAAAAATTATTTTAATTTTGGGTAAACTGATAACGTCATTCACGTATGGAACCTACAAAATCCAGAGTTTAGGCAAACAGTAGTTCAAATGGATTGAAACACAAGTAAGAAAAATCCTGTAACTTCCTACAGATAACAAATCTTCAGACACCAGGTGAATATGTACGGTTTCATTGATATTGACCTTCTATTTTAAATTCGAAAAAGAGAGAATATGCATTAGAGCATCCAAACTTTGAGAAGTGCACAAAAAAATTGCGGAATTAGTTATGTTCAAGTGAGTTCACAGTTAACAAGGAAAATGAAACAGTTACAGTTTTTACTGGGTCCATGTTTCAAGTTTCATCTACTCACTACCGTTTCGATGTGTTGTATTCAAGTATCACTTTATAGTTACACCTATTTGTTCCCGTCCAATTAGATTTCGAATACTTCTGATATTTCCAGAAAGAGTGACACGTTTTCTCGTAGACATAAAAATACAGTTTCGAAATCAATATATACATTCTGAATTTTCTCTAGAACTATTCAACATTCGTTTAACACTTCCAACAAATATCCTCTGTGGTTTGAAAAAATTTAAAAAAAAGCAAAACATGAATTTCGAAATAGCCAAAAGCCTTTTAGGGAGTTACTTCTTTCAGAGAGGAAAGAGATGTTTCAATGTTACTTTTGCTCACTAGTTTCTTCACGAGAAGTTCAGAAATTCACTACGAGCCTTTACTTAGAGAGTCGAAACGAAAAAAATTTCGGAATAATTATGAAATAGTCTCTGTTTCGAACATAATTTCTCTTGATTTAGCACTAATGTTGATAGTATTTGAAGATTCGACTTGACTCTACTAAAAATTAAGACGACATGAGAAAAAACAACAGAAAGTATTACAGATTGAGTAGAATCACCTAGAGTTTCACGATAGAAAGTGCCGAATTCTGGCGAGGGATTTGAAATCTCCTTGGTCGGTTCTATCTGCACTCAATTTTTGGAAGGCTTCTGGGTACCGTTCTCAAGGAAATCATTTTTTCAGCTGGAATTTCGGAAGAACTTTTTCAATTTATTTTTTCGTATTTTGAAATTCCAAGATTCACTGTTTCAATCACTACCTTTATGTATGTTTCAGATACCAATAGTGTTCTGAGTTCGACAAGGGTGTTTATATTTGAAAATTTGATTTCACGACCCAGTGTAGTGGTATTCGAGGTCACGTTGAAGTTTTTTCAACCTTCACAACATCCTTTGTTATCAAAAACTCCCGGAAATTGAAACTTCTGAACATAGATTAAAAGGGGAATCGGCATCGTAACACGGACGTAAAAATGAGAAGTTTTTGAAACAGTAAATAATCGAGAACAGAGCGAAAGGGCATTTCTGAGTCAATGACTATTACGTTGTACTCGCATATTTTAATAAAATTTTTTGCGAATTCCCAATGATTGCGCTATGAAAGTTTAATCCATCTTTTTCTGGACCGACTACTATCCATCCACGATTCTGAGTATACCCAACAGGAAAATCACTTTATTTGATAAACTTTGGCTAAAATTAAGTTTCTGAAACAGTAACTTCTCTGACTTTCCATCATAAATGATTGAGAGAAAGTTGAAAATCAAAGGAGCATCATCAAAAAATAAATCGAATTTTAAAGACAAAATTTGAAATTTCCTAATTTTTACTCCTTTTATTATTGAGTTTCTTTTTGAATTGCTGATGACGATGACTTCATGCTAATTTAAGTTCAAATAATATGAGCCTGGTTTTGACTAACAAATACTGTTCCAAGTGTATAGTTTTTCTACTTGTGTTGAGCAGGTTTGATATCATTATCTTTATATAAAGATCAGTTGAAACAATAATTTTTCCAATCTGTTTTACTCAGCAGTCCCAGGCGGGCACCTATTCCAGAGAAATTACACACTTATTTTCAAATACTTTCTGTCTAGTAACTAAGCTGAAAACCTTGTCAAGCTTAAAGGAGGGTGAAAGGGAGTCCGGTAGTCAACATTTTGTAGAATTTTTTGTAGAATCGTCTGCAAACACGCGCTTGCGGACCTGGCATTTTAATTGTCGACACTTAGCTTTTTTGGCGATTTTTCAATGGAAAAGAGAACTTTAATGATTTGAAAAGAGTTGAAATTCATCAGAAAATACTAATTAATACATTCCGAAAAAATAAAAAACAAAAAAGCTATGTGTGGTTTGAACCCAAGTGAGTCAAAACTGCAACCGCCTGCGCCATTCGACACGCGGCAGATGCACTAGGAAGTGGCATATATAAAAGTTCTGGACATTGGAACCATCATAACTCAAGAACTAGACATTTTTCATCAATAAAACTATCATTTCATGGTTACTCGTAGTGAATATTTTCAGATGAGACATGTTCATTTTTTTCCCTTTCGGCCTCCTTTAACTGTAAACCACTGAAACAGTAATTTTTCCATCGAACATTTCTCCTATAGAGCATTGAACTAGAGAGAAAAAAGTGTATTCCAAGTGGTTGCGCTTAGAAAATCCGATCGCTAATTTTCGACCACTTACTATCCATTTCACGCTTCTCATAAGTTATCCACAAACAGGAAACAGTGGAACTTCACTTAAAAACGTTGCCTAAAATAAAGTTTCTGGAACAGTGAGTTTTCTCATGTTTTCTTTGAAAGTTTTTGTTTCATAATCTAGAAAAAAAAATTGTGTCCTGAAAAATGAAACCTACCGTTTATGCTAAGATTCTTAAAAATATGTGAACAATAAACCGGAAAATGTTTGCTGTATCAATAAGATTTTCTCTGTGGTCTATCAAATTCGAAACCTAATTGTCCAAGTTCCGCTGAACTATTCAATTTTTTATTTGTAAATCATAAATACACTCAAGATTTGAAAAACGAATATCCTCCATTCTCTTCCGCTGCTCCTCCAATAGGTGTTCTCGGTGGACATGGACAGTATTGTGCATCATCTCCAGGCTGTCCATCATCTCCCAATACTCCTGCTGCTCCATCTTCTCCTGGTTTTCCATCTGCTCCAGGTGGTCCAGGAGGTCCATCTTGTCCTGGTGCTCCTTGACTATTTTCACCAGGTGGTCCCATTGGTCCTGGGGGTCCTGTGGGTCCTGGAGATCCTGGTGGTCCAGGAAGTGGCATCGCTTTTTGTCCGATATCCCCTGGAGGTCCATCTTTACCTTCACAACCGGGTCGTCCAGCTGGTCCAGGTGGTCCAGGAGGGCCTGGTGGGCCTGGAAGTCCAGGAGTTGGTCCATCTCCATTTTTCCCTGGAATTCCAATCTGTCCATCATATCCTGGAGGTCCATCTGGTCCTGGTGGTCCTGGAGGTCCTTGTGGACACTGAACACATCTTCCATTGGTTGCTTCCATTGCCATTTGTCTCATCGCATCCATTCCAGGTATCCCGTCGGTGCCAGGGGTTCCTGGAGCACCGGGCTCTCCAGGGGAGCCCGGTGTACCAGGTGGGCCTGGAGGACAGTTGGAGGTTGGTGGGGAGCAGCCTGTGAATTCATTTTTTTACTGTTTTGGGAAATTTGTTTAGAAAACAAGGCTGATTAGTGGCATTCAGCCAATCTTTCGTAATAAAAAAAACTCACTACACCCTTGTGACTGTCCACCAACTGATGCGCCACCATCGAACTCGTATCCGGCCTGAAAGTAATTTTTCTCATGGGTTATTGTGCCTACTTTTTACCTGTTTCCTATCCCTAATTGTGTCATAAGTCTGTTCATCTTCCTGCTTCAAAATCTGTCTTCTTGACAATTTTCTCATTGGAATCCCTTCGGACACTTGCATTGTTTTCCAGGCATCGTCAAAGTAACCCTGGAATTTTTGAAAGAGTGCTGCATTTTGAAGTTCGTCGGGTAGCCATCTAACTACTAACCCTACGAAATGAACTTTCATAAGAGTTTTCAAAAACAGTAAATTTTCACGGTTTTGGCTAAATTGCAGATGAAGGATACTGAACAAGCGTCAAGAAAATGGCATATTCTTTTGACATATTCTTTCGATCATCAAAAAATTGAAAGTGACAAAAATTCAAAATAGTGAATTTAACCAGTCCAATTACGTATATTTTTGTTGATAGACGTTTTGATTAATGATACTACAAGAAATTATTGTTTTGAATAGTTTCCTAAATTCTTCAACTACTTGCAATGACGATCCATTTAGAAACAAAAAGGTGTCCTGACCAATTAGAAATGAACTGACTGAAACATAAATTCTTAATTTGTTTTCGTTGGAATTTGAGGATTCTGTAGCTCAGTTTGAAGGACTCACTGAAAATTACTGTTTCGAAGACTGGATATCTAATGGGTACACTCGCGCCTAACTAACTGCAATGTTCAACTAGGTGGTGGAAGTAACAATGCGGGAGCATATTTCTACAGGAAGACAATTCAACAAAAAGTTTATGTCATGAAAAGCATTGAGTTGGAACAGTAAAAATTTAAAAATAAACATGAATGAACACGTCATCAATTGGGAATAGATAGCGATGAAGAAAATATTTCCCATGAGAAACATTGTTTTTTTTCTGAAAACAGACAGAGTATTTCCGACACGTCACAAATTCCACGTCTATCAAAAGATTAATTCAAGTGAAATAGTTGAAACATTAGTTATTAAAAAGTTCCATTCGAGTTGGAATAATTTGGATTATGTATAGTTTGAACAAAGATTATTGTTTCGGAGTTGGAGTATCTAATGAAAACAATTGTGGCTAATCAGTATTCGCTTTGTGGTTGCTTCATTCCTTACTTCCGGGAAATGGGAAACAGTATGAAAATATTGTTCACTTATAGGGAAATGTTCAGTTTTGAACAAGTTTTGTTATTTTGAGAACCGAGTGCCGAGATAATCTTCCACAAACTTGAAGAAATAGACAAATTGAAACCTCGTTGACTTTATTTTCCAATGAAACGTTTTTTTTTCTGATGAGAGCAGTGTTATAATTAACATTCCGACACTTTTTAGCAACCAATTGAAATAGCGAAAGATTCTAAGTCATTATGACCATTGAAAATATTGAAACTTTTCAAAAACTAGCTTTTCAATTCAAATTTCATAATAATCCTTTGTTTTGGTGCTTTTGCAAGGTTACTTCTGGAGAATGAGATTTCTTGCCTAACAATGAACGTTTTTATCTTACTGTTTCGACTTTTTCAGAAGTTGGAGGCTCTAGCATCATGAGTAGTAGTTTGCTCGAGGGGTTAAAAAATAGGAGTTTCTCTAATCAACACGATCTCTACACTGACTAGTCACATGTGTTCACATTAGATATCGAGTTTTTAAAACAGTAACTTTCATCTGGTCCATAACCATTACCAAAATTCCCATCCATCGCTTTATTTTCGAATCGGTTTTTTTGAAAACAATAAAAATGCCATGTAATGCATCTATTGTAAAAACGAATTCCAGTGAAACAAAACTAGCATAGGTGAAACAGTAATCTTCTGATAAGTTCTTTCTGTTTGAGATTTTCAGCCTAGCTTAATGGATTTAAAATAACTGATTCAGAATGTTTATGTTCGATGTTACGGCTTCTGAGTAATTAATGCACATTCGAAAGCTTGAGATTGAGGGTTGGAAAAAAGACATGGAGTGTTTCAAAACTGACTGAGGAGTGACTAAAGATGTATCTGGGGTCTCAGAAATTAGGATTATATCATACGAAAACTGCTCCAGAACTGGCCACAAAACTGACTGGGGATCAGTCCCTAGCAAATAGACAACGAAGAACTTCAAACGATTGGACTAAAAATGTTAGTATATTTTTTATGAAATAATACATATTATGCAGTTTCAATATGCCCAGATGTAAGTTTCTTGGAACACTGAGACAGTAAATCCAGGCATTTTGAAACCGATCTCTGGAAATTTCTTGAGACAAAATCGATTGGGTGCTTCTTTCAATTTTAAAACAAGTTACATCAGGAGAAATATTTCTAAAACACATCAAAATTTCCCCTTGCTTCAAGACCTACATTATTTTCAATAAAAAATTTTGATTAATTTGATGCGATCCATGTAAAGTCACATTTTCCACCGTTTCAAAACTATCACAATTTTTCAGTCAAAATGCATTATCTGTTTTGTCGTCACCTATTCCAATCGTCTCATTTCCCTCCAGATATTCCCAACACTCACCTTAAACCCATCCAAATCGTGTTGAATTTCAGTATGAAATTCATTGATTCCCACTAGAATCGACACAGAAATACATAGAGCTGAGAATATTGAAGCAGCCGATAAGACTATAACCACAGTGGCCAGACGTATCATTTTGGATTAAAAAATGAAGAATTCTCCAGGTTATACCACATTTTATGTCCTTTTTGGCCTACTTCTTCTCAAGTAAATAAGTAAAAGAGTGAAGAAGAACCGGAAAATGACCATCGTAAAAACAGAAAGTAGCGGAAAAAAGGGAAAAATTAGCCCTAATTGACGGTTTTTTGATCAGTAAACGCGTAAAAAGAGAGGAGATAAGAGGGATAAGTGGGGGAGATGACCAGTTTCCGATTACTTACCTCACATCGAGGAGGGAAAAAGAGGAAATGGATAGATAAGAAGGAGATGTAAACACTTTTGGAATGTGTGAAAAGATATAGAAAATTAGAGAAAATTAATAAAAAAGACTCTAGAAAATAACACTTTTTCGTAAAGTTTACTAAACTTTTTAGAAAAACCACTACATCTGCTGTTTCTACTTCTTAGTAATCATTTTCAAATCATTTTCAATGTCGACCCAGAGTGAATTTTTGTTCCAACTTGAAATCGAATAGTTGCATTTTTGAAAACGGTGAGCCAACTCGCCCTCTTCTTGCGTCATCTTTAACTTTTTGTCCAATACCACGAATTGGTCCAAATACCACTAATTTTTCCAATGCTTCTTTGAGGAATAGTGGGGGGTGTGGGTCACACACGACACTCTTAAAGTTCAAAAACAGGTGAATTTCGACATTTTTGGACACTTTTTGACACATTTTTGTCCAAAATTATTCATGTTTCTCATTCTACAAATAAGGGAGAAATTAAACTTCATTTTCAGTCTCAACCCAGTGTTGTAATCGTTCTCTCGAATCGACAAAGATTTTTACATGGAATTTTCGTTCCAACCTAAAATTGAATAGTTGCATGTTTGAAAACGGTGGGCCAACTCACTCTGTTTCGCGTCTTCTTTCACTTCTCTTTCGATTTCCCGAAGTAATGACAATACTACTAGTTTTGGCCAGTTCTGTTTGTGAAGAATTGGATAGAAGTGACGGGAGAGCTAGCCAAAACTTTCCCGTTCCAATGCAGAAGTATCAATCACAAATCTCGAGCGCAGACCAATATGTCAGATTGTTCATTTCTTTTTCGAATCTTCTTGAACTTCTTCTTGTTCTGTTGTATACTTGAAGGTGCAAGTTGTGTGCTGAAGCATTCAAATGATTGGTTTCTTGTAACCTGATTATTCCCAGGCGCAATTATTGTTATTTTTTAAAATTTGTTTTATTAGCCTGCTAGAATAGTGACAACCTCACCGAACATTCTTTAGAATGGTTTCCAACCCAATTCGATGGGTGCAACACTCAGAACGTTTACTGTTTCAAATTAGTTTTTTGAAAAATGAGGAACAACATTTATTTGATATTTTTTTGAGAGAACGGATAATTCATTTTACAGAAAACAAAACTATTATTCCCATATATCATGGATTCCATTTTTCGACTGTGAAACGTAACATCCGTAAAATACATACAGGTCAATGAGAGAATCATCCAGGGATAACAAAGCGAATACGATGATAATTATTATTTCCAATTTATCACGAAAATTGATTCTTCTGTGAAACTGCTTTTTTTTCGAATAAGACAAAAAAGTTTCACAAAATTGTTTCCTGAAGTTAATCGCCAGGTTACGTCAACAGGAGTTTCGAGTGTTCAAAAATGTTACTGTTCCGAAATGTTCTCAATCGATGTTTCACCTTTTTCTCATAATTACAACGTCGAAGTCGTTGTTTCGAATCGATAAAAAATTTTGCCATTGAATTTCCGCTCCAATCTGAAAATGAATAGTTGCATTCTTAAAAACGGGAAGCCAACTCACTCTTTTCTTGTTTCTTCTCGAACTTCTCGTCCAAACTGCTACAAGTTAAACTAATTTTTTCAAATTCGGTTTGTGGAATATTGGGTAAAGATGTCGGCAAAAATCGAAAACTGTTTCGATGTTGACG
>GL380198.1:17876-34264 GCA_000143925.2 Caenorhabditis brenneri | reverse complement strand
CCGTTTGAAAATAAGAAATTCGGAGAATCATTTAGTCATGCACTACATTGGTCACCAAATAGACTATCGTAGGGACCTATGCAAGTACCCTCACCTTTTGGTGTCCGCAGGAACGTGCAAGTGTCAGGAGTCATTTTCAGTGAATAGATTCCTAGTCCAACATTTCAGGCAATCGTAGGGTGTTGAGCGGATTTGACCCGACATTTGCTGGAAATGTATGGTCATTCGAGACGGATAACTGCGGAATTCAAAGAGAAAAAGAGATTAGCCTGAAGAGGATTGAACTTGCGACGAAAAACTAAACATGGTGAACGCTTAGGCCAGAGGGTCAGCAAGAAGCGTGAATTAAACAAGGAAAGATTGCATACAGATTAATTTTGTTTTTGAAGCCGCGCGCTTCTTGAATATAGAGAAACAGAGAGCTTTGTCTATCAAAATCGGAAATGAAAAACTAGAACAAAGACTGAATCGAGCCTTATTAAAAATAAACTGAAGCCTCCTTCAAACTCGGGAAAAACCAAAAAAAGACATCCTACCATCTGGACACACAGATCGACAAAAGCGTAGAAGAGCGAAACTACAAAGAAAAAATATGCGGACCAAGAAGAAGCAAAACCGAAACGAAAAAAAAACGAAATGAAGAACAAAACAAAGTTTGACAAGACCTCCACAATTTCCCGCGCGTCTTTTCCAGAATTGATCTACCTCTTTTCTCTGCGTCTCTCATTGCCTCACCGTTTTTTGAAAAAAAAAAACACTTCTCATCTCTTTCTGCAATCTTTTCGGATTAACTTTTTACCGTTTCGGCTACATTGTTTTTGAAACTTTTCCCTCCTCGAACACTTCATTCAAGTACCCCAAAAGGATTCACTAGTTGGACGAAACTTGCTTGTTCCAATACAGGAGGAATTCATAATCAATTTGATTGTGTATTCATCAGACTTTTTATTACTTTTTCTAATCATCTTGTACTTGTTTTTTACAGGTCACGATGGGGGTTCTTTAAACTGGATCCTGTCTTTTCCTTTGCCGGAAAATCTCATCTTTTTTGTTGCTGCTTTAGGCAGTGCAAGCTGACGCTTGTGTCCTGGATATCGTCGGAAAATGCAGCTCCCATAATTATTTTTATATGATGAAACTTGTTAGAACGAAGAATTGTCTATCATTTTGAGTGGAACCAACAGAGTATATAGAAGACTCAGAAACGATGGAAATTCTTAACCTCGAAGTGAAAAATATTATAATTCGTTATGATAGATGGATCAAAGTGCAACGGTTAGAAGAAATAAAAGCACATCACGATCTAATCAGAAGCAATAGAGCTTACAGCTTTTTTTTGGGAGATTACTCAAAATAAAACGTTGAAATATCTGCTACGAAAAATGACAGTGATTGACAGATATGTTGCAAACAATTAGAACATCTGTCCGAGATAAAACCTTTTTCCCCGTATTGAAGATGGCCTCTTCATTCATCCCTCGTTCTTTAGACCCCACACTGTCAACCTCTTTGTATATCGATCAATTCTTCGTAATATTTTGTTTTATTTCAAGTTTCCTCAATCAGTTTTTCATTTACAGAAATGGCTTTTCCGTTGTTCCAACTGCCAATATTGGTCATTAAGCTTGTTCTCGAAACGATGCGATTACTAGATTTGTAAGTGATTATTTCTCAAAAATTCTTCGACGTTTTCTGTTTTCTTTTAGGTTTGTACTAACCAGCTCCTCTTCAAGAACAAAAAGAATCGTCAAAAATCTGGTAACCATCCGGAATCACAATATGCGGATATTCATGACAAGTGAAGCCTTCATGTTTGATTTTCGTCCGAATTCGGATCCATCATTCGAAGAACGAAGTTATTTTTTATTCGGGAAATTTCATCAACCCAAGGATGCATTCTATCTTAAAATTGGTAGCAATGACCGTATATCATCAAAGTTTGTCAAAGCAACAGACGGCACAGCCGTTTTGAGGATATACTGGAACAAAACTTTCCTGATCTCAACTCAGCTCTACAGCACTATTTTTGAAGTGTTCAAATTACCACTGAAAGTGGTCCAAATGGATTTTGAAGGTGTTGAAACTTGTAGAAACTGGATCAACTGGAATAATACAACTTTACATGATGCTTCTATTGTTGAAATTATGGGGAAATGTGATTTTCGTACTTATACGTGTATACTAAAATATATCAGAACGGAGAATGAATTAGCAATCAGAGTAGAACCGACAGAGTATCCTTCAGTGGATCCAGAAGATCCAGAAATCATTGAAAACCTTAATGTTGAAAGGACAAAGCTTCTAATTAAACATGGAAGATGGATTACCATGCAACAGTTGAAAGCTATCAAAGCAAGTGATATCAGCCTCAACAAAGTTTCTTTTACTGATTTCCAAATCAATTCGATATTGAGAGATTTGAGAGATTCAGAAGAAGTAACCAATTTGAAGCGACTGAAGATTTGTTTCAATCGTGTAGCCAATCCGGAGACTGTATTGGAAGGAATCGATGTGACTGAAGATTTGATGACGCCGGTGGATGCCATGAATCAATGGAGTTTTGAAATGGCAAGCGGGAGAAAATGCACAGTGATTTATGCCGAATACGAGAGCGATGTTCAGGAATTCGGATTTGAATTTCGTGTTGGAATCTAATTTCTGTTTAAATTTTTTGTATAAATTTTTATTCTACAACAAAGTGAATTTCATTATACAGCGTTCATAAACGCGATCCTAAAAGCGCTTTTTATTGTACCACAAGCAAATTGCCCCTACTGAATTACAAATCTTATTATTCTAAAATACCTTTCCTTTCTGTTTGTCATCACGTGAGTCCGGCGCCGAGCCTAGCTCATTCCGTTTTTGTCTGATTTTCACGTGATTTTCACACATCGAAAGAGCTCGATTTTATGTCCGTCTTTTTCATTTTTCGTTCTGAGCTCTACGGAAGCCTGTGCTTAAATAGGGCTCACAAAAGCATTCCGAGACATTGAATTCACTAACCAGGAAAGCCGACAAGCAACAAACTATATTTTGTATCAGAAACAGTAAAATCTTTTTCTGCGATCTACTGCATGAGCTACTTTGATTCAACACAATGCTAGGGGTTTGATAACTCAGTTGAAACTGAATAAGCTATTCTATTTGGCACCAGTAGTTTTTCAGTAACCGCTTTTCTCTCGTTTGGTACTTCAAAAAAATTAAATTCCTGTCAAGCAAGAAGATAATTACAGGTACAATTGAACAAATTGGAAAACACTTTTGTGCAACAGTCATTTTTAAAGTCTCTTTTTTTAGACGTAATCAAAAATCTCAAAAGTTCTGAAAATTTACTGTTTTGAATAACAGTTTACTTTCGAATTAGTTCCAATTCACTCATTAGTTTGAAAGTACGTTTTCATTAGGAATGACTAATTTCTGGAGTAGATGAATCTATCATGGCTACGGTGCAAAAGTAGGCAAACGCCATGAAGCAAAACCATTTTCGTGTATTAAGAAAATACACCATGACAATACGCGCTCCATTGCAAATCAGCGCGACCCTCCTTATTACGTGTGCTGTTTCGCTTTCTCTGGCGGCTAGAGAAATGGTGCGCGTAGTGACATTGTGTATTTTCGTAATAGCCCCGCCTTCTCACACAAAGGTCAATGTATGCATCAATCAATTTACACTCTCTGTCATTGAGTACTGCAGTCCCGTCATTCTTACAAACACTGGCACACATATGTGTTTTCCCATTGATTTTTATTTTCACCAGTTTTGAATGATTCATTCGGTTTCCTTTAAGTTGATGTTGGGTTTTTGAATCAGTTACATTCTTTTAAACTTACGTCAATATGTGTTGAAACTGCAACAGTAACTATTCTAATTGCAAGTTTCATGAATGCAAATCTAATGCATCTTCTAACTATAGAGCTACAATTTTTACTGCTTCAAGAAAAGCATACTTTTTTGCAATAACTACGACAGTATTGCGTTCGACCAAATTTTCTTTATGTTGCTTTCAGTTATAAAAAAGTTTTCTCTGTTTCCTCCAGAACATATTGATCTTGTATTCATACTCTTCTCTTTACTTATGCGAAACTGTTTATTGATACATTTTCAATTTACCACCAGCTATCACATTTTTCTAATGAAAATTCTGTTCAATTATCTACCAGGCGCCCATTATCTCTTTTTCCTTCAAATCTCTCATCCCACAAAATCTCTGAAATGCTTCTGTTTCATGACACTGTTTTATAATTTTCTTGCTGTGTCGTATACTCGTTAGAGCTTTTGCCAGAATTGATTAAACCCACATTTTCATATTTGAAAAACGAAAATCCATACCAAACCATGTGTCCGTCAGTTGGAGTTCCGCCGTCAAACGCCCCGCCCTTTGCAAGACCGCCGCACGGAGTTTCTTGCACTGATATTCACTAATAATTAGCTGGGCTTCAATAATTTGTGACCCTTTTCAGTTCGAATTTCGCGCCAAACTGAAACTTTTTTTGGAAATTTTGAAGGGACAGTGCGCAGCCAACCTAGTTTACGGAGCAGGGACTTTTGCTGGAAAGAGATTGATGCGGCGAATAAAAGTCGTCGTAAACGATTAAAATTTGAGTTCACCTTCAAAAAACATGTGGCTCAAAAAATAGGTGACTCACGTTTTATAGTGTTGTTTTTTTTTTTTGAAACTTCTGAAATTAGATTCTTTGCGAAATCTCCAGAATAGTTCGTTCAGCTTAACCAGCATCATGCGAAAATTTGAAGCCCTAGACTGAAAATTATTGTTAGAGATTGATGGGCCTGATTGAAGTCTTGCCCTGAATACCATTTTTTTTTCTGAAAATTTTCGAAAATTAATAGATCAAAAACAGAACAATCAAACCCATTTTCAAAATATTTTCTGCAAAAAAATTAGGTATCAACGGTTCAACAACAAACCGTGTCATTCATCGGAACAGATACAATTTCATTATAGTTTTCCTAATTATTTTCGGATTTATTTTGAAAATCTGGCTGTTTCTATGATCACATAACTGAAGTTATGCACAAAAATAAATAACGTGTAGGTTTCAACAAGTTCAACTTGAAATTTTGATCTACCTACTGTTTGCTCATTTGACCTGTTGAACCCACTTTCTTCATTAGGGTAGATCATTGGCGGTTTTTTTTTTGAAATCGTTGTTGACTTTCTCTCTTCCCTTCATTTTTTTCATTCCTTTTACCTTTTTTTCTGTTTTCTCTGTTTCTCTACTATTGTTTTACTTGGATTTTTGCTGCGTCTTAATTATGGCTTCAATTCAACACACCCGACTCAATAAATATCATTATTACAGGTAGATTCCGCTGAAATTCCGTAACACACTTCGAATTCTGTGAAGATGACCAGAAAGAAAAACACTCCGAAACGAGTTAAGGAAAAAGAAGAGAAAGAAGGAAATGGAGTTGAAAAGGGAGAGGCCGTAGCAATGACTGTAGCTGATATTTCTGATGAGGTTAGTGAATTTTGAATGGATTTTGAAATGCGATAGATATGAGACCCCATGAACACAAAGTTGCGTCGGCTCCGCCTCTTTTCTAGCAAGTCACGCCCACTTTCAGTCCAAAAATCAAATTTTCTCTCACAAAAACCGGGAAAAGCAAACCTAGACACTCTAGTCGGGTCTAGGTTGGTATGACAGTAAATCTGAGTTTTCAAACGTGAATATCTGACCTAGATATACAGTTTGGTATGTGTGTCAGTCCACAATTTTGATTTTGAAGATTGTTAGACTGGGCCCGGCGAACCCGGTGAGCCCGGTTGTACATTTATGACCGTTTCACTTTTCTCATCTAATCAGGCAGTTGGTAGCGATTTGGTGATCTATCAGAGAGGTGCCAGGCCCAAATTTACTAAGGGTATCTACCATCGTGACTTCGAAAACCCCTCTTATTACAGGTATCTCCAACGAAACGCCGCCCACCGGTTCAAAGAAGACCAATGGATCTGAGCAGCGAGCCTTCAACAAGTGCCGAACCACGAGCAGCAGCTGGTCCCGGTGAGTAAGAATTGATCTCGCTATTTTATCTTAACGGCGCATGTAGGAGTTTTGGTGAAGGTCTCACCACGAAATATGAGATTACTGTAGTTTTTATTAAATTCTTTTTCTCGGTTTCGTCTATCCGAGAAAAGTGTTATCGGACTCGTTTTGTTGATAAGACGAGCTCAAACTTTTGAAAGGCGCATGAACCTTACACGTGTTTGACTCGGGCGGCAAGTCTAAACATTTTTCGTAGTGAGACCCATCCTGCGCTTTTAAGATAACATTTGAATATTCCATAGGGGTTCAGAACATCAATTATCGATTTTTGAATTTTGAATTTTCAGTGACACTTGCTTCTCCTCGCCGCCCACAAGAGACAATGCCAGTGGTCAGAAGCCCAGTACTTGATGAAAATTCATTTGTTCAAAAGGGAGATCCGAAAGAGAGTGTGAATCAGGATGTGGAAGCCAACTGGGTCGAAATTCTCGGCAAAACTGCTCGACAAATCGCGGAAAACAGAGCGAACGGAGTGGGAATTCCTCTCAGTCAACAGAAAATCGACAGAGAGAATGATATAATTCGAAAATACGCTGAAGCGACGAATGATAAAACTCATCTCGATATTATAAACTGTCCGATTGTGAAGAAACGACGACGAAGAGGAAATGAGAATGTAGTCAAGAATCCACTCAAAAGATTGGAACCAAATGATGGACATGCTGTCAAAAGAGATTCGCCAGTTAAGAAGCCAAATCCAGAGTTGGAAAAAGTGATAAGAGATTTATTTGATCCTGCTCCAGTCACTGCACCACCAATTGGTCAACCAAGTAGACCCATTGAACCACCAAGACCCCCAATTGGTATTCAATCCAGAGTATGGTCAATTCCACCGCCAAGAGAGGAGATCAGTGGAGGAAGTTCAAATGAATCTGCTCCGAAATCATGTCAAATACACATTAAACGACCAATTGGTCAACCAAGTAGACAAATTGCACCGCCGAGACGTGTTTTCACCGTTCCAGAGAATCAAGGAGCAACATCCTCATCCCGATCGAGAGCTGTCAAGTATCCGATACCTGAAGAATATCTCGACATGCCTTATCTACAGTATTTTCAGTCGGTGAATATGCCTGGCCTGCTACCATTTAAAGATTACGATGGACCGACAGTTAGACAGGTTCTTGAAGATTCGAAAAACAAGAAAGTATTTCTTTTCAAACCACGTCGAGAAGAACCGCCAAGACTACCCATTGTTCATCTACAGTCAAATCCAGTGAACCAACGACTGACTCCCAATCGAGAAAATCGAATCCCAACGGAAAAGAACGGATTGAAATATCCAATACCACCTGGTGTGGATCTTGACATGCCCTATCTACAGTATTTGCAGTCGCAGAGTCCAGAAAAACTACCGAATAAACAGTACGATGGACCGACAATTCGACAAGTTATTCAACATGGAAAAAGTCTGAATGCACCTCCTGCCAAGTGTCGAGTAGTCATTGCACCACCAAGTGGTCTAAGACCATCTAGTTCGATTTTATTGAATCGCTTGAATAGAATTCAGATGCCATCTGAAAATTCAACTCCGAAAAATCGAGAAGAACACATTCCAATGAAGAGCACATCTAGTCAGATTTTATTAAACCGCTTCGGAAGCGATCGACAAGAGAACTTTCCGTCTCAACCCCCAGCCTCATTCTCACCGCCTGTAATGAATAGACTTCAGATGCCATCTGAAATTCAAGCTGCGAAGAATCGAGAAGAGCACATTCCAATTGATAAAGAAATCAAAAAGGAGATTAATGAAGGGGAAGATGATCTAGAAGTAATTGAGCATAGGGAACCAGAGGTGAGTTATTTCGATTTGAATTCCCTCCTAATACCTCATTTCCAGGAACCAGTTCCAGTGGAACAAACCCACGAGATCCCTGTGATTGCGTGGAAACCTCCACGGAAATCTTACGAAGGCCTCACGTTGAAACAACTTCTTGATGCGGAATTCGATGAGCCTGAAAAATCTTCAGGAGTAGTGGATGAACGTGGCACGCCAACGGTTAGTTTTTGTTGGTGGGCGGGGCTCCGAGACACTTTGCAACTAGACGTTTCGAAACTATTCCGTTTCAGAACCAAGACATTTTGAAACCTGACATGTCGAAACTGTTACGTTTAGGATAGCTAGAAATGTATGTATTACTTTTTTATCGGTTGTGAAACGTCCAGTTGCAAAGTGTGGCGGAGAAGAACCTCTGAACAAGTTGTCATCTGCTCACCATTCCCTTCTCATTTATATAAAACCGCATTTCTTTTTTCAGCCACCAAATCCAGTCAACCAAGTCTCTGAGCCAATTAGTATGCCCATGACATTGAAAGAAGCTAAGGAACTAGCCGAAAAGAGAAGAAATGAGCCGAATACGGATTCCCATCAGCCCTCCAAAGCTCCGGAAGCAGTAATTGAACGTGACACATCAAAAGGTCTGACATTGGAACAAGCAAAGGTACTGGCCGAGATAGCCGAGAGAAACAAGGAAAATACGGAGTTCCATCAGCCCATCAGAGCTCAAGAAGCAGTTGATTATGATGCATCAACGGTGAGTTTTGTTACTAGTCTTTGGAGGGAAAAGCTGAAAATCACCTTAGCTACCGTAACTCTACAGTAGTCTTACATCATGATGTAGAAGTGCTTGGTGATCCACTTACTGAAAAACGAATATTTCAAATTCCTCCATTTCAGCCACCAAATTCCATCAAGCAAGTCCACGAGCCTGCAAGTAATCCTGATTTGAACGCTCTGCTGACATCAGGAGTGACGCTGAAAGGAGTGACGTTGAAACAAGCTAAAGAAATAGCCGAAAAATGGAGAGATGAGAAATCCAAAACTTCAGAAGCAGTTGCACAAGCGGTGAGTTTTGTTACCCATGTTTAGGGGAAAACCCGAATTTTTTTCGTTTTTAGGCTCTAAAATGGAAAACGGCAGCGTGGCGGACAGAGCTGCCCATCACAATTCGAGATACAAATATGCCTAGCACATCAACGGTAAGTTCTGGACTCTACTAGATTTGAGAAAGTGGATTTGTGAATTATTCAAAAATTTTGGAATCGAGTTCGGTTAATAGTGTTTACTGAGAAAACCTGTCGGCTGAAACAGCAAAATTTTCGAATTTTCAGCCACCAGTTCCAGTCAAACCAGCCCACAAGCCTGCAAGTATGCCTGATAGTTCGAATTCTCCACAAACACGTTACAAAGGCCTGACGTTGCAACAAGCTCTTGAGGCTAGTATGGATTACGATCAGCCCGCCGAAGCTCCGGAAGCAGTAATTGAGCGTGACAAACCAATGGTGAGTTTTGTTATCATTTTTCGAAACTAAAGCTACCGTAACCCTACAGTAATCATGTCTTTGTTTCAGGCACCAGTTCCAACCCCTCCTTCTGGTCCAACCATTTCAAACCCACTCCGTCGAGGTATCCTGTTGGAGATTAACCCAAAAAGACAGGTTCAAAAACCCGTCAAAGTGATTTGGAAGAAGCGGAGTATCATTGTTCCGGACTTTATGAGATGCGACTATTGTCAAAATCGAATGGAATTGTGGTGTGATAAAATGACGGTGAAAGTGTTGGGTCCATTTTATAGGTGAGTTTATTTTGTACTGTGCTTTGCAATAGAACTGACCAGTTCTGCTCAGTCCGGTCTATTTGGCCCTGTTTGGGCCTGATTCATCTCGAATCAGTCGGTTTGGTCTAAAGGAGCCTGAATTGGTCTATTTGGTCCAATGCGCGTTCATGCTGCTCGTAGTCAGCCAAGCGGATCGATCCCAGCCAAACGAGCCGGTTCGAGCTGAATTGGACTAACGATTTGGGGTTAACCTGTGTCTAATGGGCCAATTCGGACCGATTAAGGCCTGTTAGAGCATATTCGGGCCAAATAAGGCCGAATCACGGCCAAACTGACAGGATGAGCCGGACTGAACTGATCAGTTCTTATTCGAGCGCAATTCTAATACAGGATAGCATCACCGTCAAAACAAACTTCTCTTCTTTTAGATGCAAAGGATGTCCAACTGGCCAATCAATCGCCAGCAAATTTGACGAGGATGAGAGAAAAGCGGCAGCTGCATGGCCTCCAGGAAAGATGACTGGTCCAGCATTGCTAGTGAAAAACTTTGATGATGTAGAGGAAGAAATTCCAAAACCTCCCGAGAAGAAAAGACCAGAACTCTATTGTCGAGACCCTCAGACTCATCATCTCATCGATCATCATTGTAGGCAGTTGCCTCTCCCTCCTCAAGACTTGCCTCCTTGGATTTCAGCAACTAGGACCCAGAAGGGTGCGCCACAAGTGGTGAAAGACCCTCCTAGACCCAAGGAAACTGTTGTTCTCGGAGACCCAAGTAAATATTGTTTGAGACGATTAGTTCAGAAAGTGATGGTTGTGTCAGGAAGAGAAGAATCCGAAGAGGTTCCATTGAAAACAGAATTGATGAATAAGGTCTCTGCGAAAGAATTCATGGAGTCACTTACAACACTCTTGATGTCTCAAAACAGCTCTGAAAATAAATTGTGAATAAGCTAAGAATCCTGTTTTTTTGTAATTTTTATTTATTTCTATTCTCGTGTTTTTGATATAATTCTAACCAATGTTCCCCATGATAAATGTACATTATCATTCAGTCAATAAACGTCTTATTGGTTTTTATTTTGATTTTTAATGATTCGGGATCGACAGCCAGAAGGATTTCTCAAGAATGCGGTCACCAAAAGATTAAAAAAACAGTTCTAATGCAAGGTAGCAAAGAAAATGTGCAGTTTCGGCTGGTTCATTTCGAAAACTCAACTCAGCGATTGTCAATTGTATACTGATTTTTTCACTATGAACCCGAATTTGTTACTGCGTTTTGTCTTCGATTATTCGAAATTCATTGGTTCTTATATTTCGATTTTTGATGATTCGGAGTCGAAAGCCTCGAACATTGGATTTCACAAGAATACGGCCACCAAAAGACCAAGAAAAGGCAGTTCTAAAACAAGGTACCAAAAATTTTTGCAGTTTCGAGTGGTTCATTTGTAAAATTCAATTCAGCTTTTGTCAACTTGAGCGGTAAACTCAATTGTATTTCAAATTTTGAAAGTTTTTTCTTATTTTTTTTCGGTGATCCTTGGAAAAAACATAATCAGTTTAGGATCTCAAAAGTAGAAAACAGGTTTTTTCACGGGAGAGTTCAAAAAACTAGCTTAAATTTCCGGTTTCGTGAGGTAAACTAAATATGAGAAGATCGGTTGATGACAATATGCGACCAACAGGTAACTCAGCAAAACATGACAATTTTCCCTGTTCCAAGCAAAACAGAAATTCCTACTTTATTTATTCCTGTGGTGGTAACAGCACAAACTTATACAAGTTATCACTCTCACCAGTCCCAAATTCTCACTGTTTGACTAACTTTCATACAGAAAGTCAGTGCTTCAACAGACACATAAAGTCTAACAGGCATTTCTGTTTCTGATAGTTTCTAAAGTCATTTATTTCTAATACTCATTCAATTTTGTCCAAACGTGTGTTGTTTTCAATTCTTGAACATCAATCGAAAAACTTGAGCACGGAAACACATTTATAAACCTGCTGAAACGCTAAACTTGTTTTATGAGTTTTCCATGAATCGTTCAGAATATCAGCAACATAATTCTCTCGAGGATTGGGGAAACTTATTTACAAAAGAACGAAACCTACCTCTGACAACTTTAATTGACTTTTTTATCAAACATTTTTTTCTATACACGGTTTTCCTCGCCCATGAAAAAACGGATTTGCGTATTTTTTTTAAATAAAAAAATCTGATGAAACGGAAGTTTTTTTCTACCCCATTCTATTAAAATTTCTTTTTTTGTTCTTCATGTTTAGCAATTCCGAATTTTGAAACACCACTTATTTTTCTTTCGGCGCTCTATATTTTTCAGAATAAGTTTGCGGTCTTACCAACTTTTCAGCTTCTTCTTCGGGTAGTGTGTTAGACAACAGTTTCTGTAAAATCAAACTTATTTCACTGTTTCTGATGGGACAGAAAAGTTTGACGTTTTTTCGAAGATTTTGATGAGTTCTTCCTTCATTTTTGGTTACAAGTGCAACAGTCAATTTTTTATGGGTAAGACTGTCAAATTTCAATAATATCAGGTCTAGCAGCTCATAAAACTTTTTTCAAGTACGCAATACTGCACACAAGATAATCGAATCAGAGATAAGCAGCCTTGTATTTTTACTTTTCCAATACAGTAATTTTTTTTCGCTGCCAGCCTTATTGAACCTTGATAATCGAGTTGTATCAAAATTAATTGTATCTTCACAATTATTTTATAAAGTGGGTTTCATCTTTTTGTTTGGAATAAAATGTTTGATTTAAAAAAAGGTTTAGATATAATTTCCAAAAAATTGATTTTCAATATTTCAGTTTCAACAACTACCGCATATCACTCCGCAAAACTGGAATCAATATTCACAATTTTTCGAAACAGGAATTTCAAATTCGGATTATTAGTCTCAAACAGAAAGCACCATCTACTAACAATATTAGGGATGTTACACTTTTGAAATTGCATTTATACATTTTCGTTTGACCCTCCTGAGACAGTAGTTCCGAACGAAAATGTCAAGATATTTCCGTTCGGAACTACTGTTTCAGGAGAGAGCTACCGTTTCTATTGAGCTCTAGCTACTATGTGTATTGAATTTTCAATCGGCATGATAACTCCAAGTCACTTGAATTTACCGTTTCAGTGAGATAGTAAGTTGTTTATTCTTGATGTGTAAAAAAGCATTTTATTTCAAAACATCGTCATGAAACATTTTACGCATTTGTATCTGCTTGAAGACTGTAATCAAAAAAAATTTCAGTTTCATTTGGAACAGTAACTTACCGAGAACTGTTCTTATATGTTATACATACAGTAGCGGAAAATGGTGAGGGTACTTCCGGTTTCTCGTTTCTAACTTGGCTGAACCGAATCCGATTGATCTGAAAATTGACAGAGGTAGTATTTATACGGTTGGAACAAAATCTATTAATTTTTTGAGGCATCAAATCATCTAGGTCAGCCACAAATTTCAGTTGTTTGATAATTTTCCAAGTGACGAAAAAATTATTTCTCTCGGTGCGAATATTTTTTGATGCCTGTGTTATCAAAATGTTGCTAGGGGTCTAAGTAAAAAGTTCACGTCGTTTGGAGCCGGGAAAAAAACGGGCGCGCGAGTTATGGTCCTATAAGTCAAATAGTTGAGATTTGGTCATCTTGTAATAACTTGGTTCAAAATGGTCCAATCGCTCTCAAAATTTGAGAAGGGATGTGTTTTAAGTCAGGTAACAATAATCTGTCAAATTCTTGAAGGTTGGGAAACTTTATTTTTGGCCATTTTTTATTAGGGCGGTGAGCAGTGAAAATTCGAAAAATAAAAGTTTTCCAATTTTTAAGAATTTGACGGAATATTGTTACCTGACTCAAAATACACCCTCTCTCAAATTTTCGGAGCGATTGGACCATTTTGAACTAAGTTATTACAAGATGACCAAATCTCAACTATTTGACTTATAGGACCATAACTCGCGCGCCCGTTTTTTTCCCGGCTCCAAACGACGTGAACTTTTTATTTAGACCCTTAGCAACATTTTGATAACACATGCATCGAAAAATATGTGCACTGAGAGAAATAATTTTTTCGTCACTTGGAAAATTATCAGTCAACTGAAATTTGTGGCTGACCTAGATAATTTGATGCCTCAAAAAACTAATAGATTTTGTTCTAACCGTATCAATACTACCTCTGTCAAATTTCAGATCAATCGGATTCGGTTCAGCCAAGTGAAGAACGAGAAACCGGAGGTACCCTCACCATTTTCCGCTACTGTACGTTCGAGTGATATTCAACATTGATTCGTTTTTTTTTCGTTTTTTTTCAAAACCATGGGAACAGTCAGGTTACAAGTTTTATGTTTTAAAAAGTATCTTTAAGAAACCGCGAATTGATTCGAAAATTCACAGCATGAAATTTGAATTTTGGGTGAAACCGAGAAAAAGGCAATGTCGTAGAAATCGAAATTCGTTGATACAATTTGTACTGTTGAGCACAAAATAGCAATTAACGCAAATTCTCACCCAGTTAATGCAGTAAATTGAAACAGAAAAAATACTGTTCCATAAAAAATCGAAAAACTTGTCAATTTATCTACAGCATTGCACGCTCAAGTGCCCATCAGATTTCATTGCTAAAGTAGAATGAGGATCAGCACCGATAGCATGGGCCACAGGTAAAAATCATAATCAGAACCGACTGCAACAGCATTGTTTTTCTACCAGTTTTCACTTTCGTATTTCATTTTTTCATTTTTTTCAGAAACATTTTTCAGAAACTCACAAAAATACAGTTTCAAGCATTACAGGTAATGATTGAACTAGTACTAAAGTCGTTAACGAATGCATAAAAGTTTCTCTTCAAACTCTTTGAATCAGAATTTTTCAAATATAGTTTTTTTGTTAAACATATGAAAAGATGCATAATCACTCAGAATTCTTGAGGTTGTTCGACTGTTTCAATTGAAACAGTAATGAATTATTTTCGAAAACTCAATGATGTGTAACTATAAATTACCAGAAAGGTTTTCAACTGCTTCTTGAAAGCGTTTCAGATGAAGCATCTAAGATTTGGAAACACATCTCTTTGTTCTAAACTGATTTCAAAACTACACGTAACCTGTAACAAAAATTAACTGATTCTAGTGGAGCATTTATTTATGGGAAAATTTTTTTGAATTATTGGAACTCGGTAATATGATTCAATTTCCAATTAACTTTTATCTCCAACAAATTGATCAATATTTTAACCAAATTGGAATTATGTGTTTGAAAAAAAAACATTTACAACACAACATAGCTTGGATCCATTGATACCAAAAACAATCATCTGGTCTTATAATTTCAGTGAATCTGTGAAACAAATTGAAAAAAGTTTACTTTTGAGTGCTTCAAGTCATTTTGGAGTAATGAATATCAGCAGCATTTCTGTTTGAAACAATTATTCAGTACAAACCAATTAGAAAAGAATTCAAATTTTTTCTGTTTCATAAAATTTCGAAGATATTAGTTTTATTTGCATGCACGTTTTGAGGCGAAAAATTATTTTGTCACAATTGAATTTCTTATTTTTTGACAGGCTAATGGCTTAAAATTGTTGTGAATTGTCTCAACGCCGAGTTGTCTCCTATAACCGTCTGAAAGTTCGCACATGTTTTCTTCCGTTTCACATAGAACAGTAATAATTGTTTGTTTCTATTGGAACAGTAAGTTCTCAATCAAAGCTAACGTGAGGCTGCATTATCTGCTTAGCATCCAGAAAATTCTTTAGGGACCCTTTGGAACAGTATTATATTTATGTGTTCTGGCATTATTAAAAATTAGGGAGAAATGTTGGTTCTCATGATTGGGTTAGGTTGAATATAAGCAACATGCTCTGTAAAATTACTGTTTTATCATGAAGATAATTTTTCTCCGAGAGTTGGGTGTTCACTATTTGACATGGAACTGGAAGTGCTTCATACCCTTTAGAGATGGCTCAAACCTGCTGTTTCAATTCTAAAATTAGTTTTCGGAAATTATTCTTCAGGGTTTAACATTCTATCTTATTGCGAAGTTGGAATTAGCAATTCCTGAGTGACAGTGAAATAAATCAACTTCTGGAAATTTACTGAACATCTTTCAATGCCTATCTTTCAACGTTGCAAGCGAAACATGAATAAATTTTGGAAACTCTGATCATTTACTCTGATTTGTATGGACACAACAATATTTATTTGGAAGAATTATTCAAAACAAATCTGTTTTTGTTTTGCCCCAACAACAAATTCTGATCTTTTTTCTTCGAATAAAAAGACGGCTGTGCCGATCACTGCAAAATCTAATCGATAAGTTTCTGTTTCGAATAAAACATATGGTTCTCTTACTTTTTTTGTCTTACGTTTCTGTTCCTGCAATCATTGGAAAGCTCATCGAAAAAAATCATACTTGTGATCGGGCTAATCCGGGCCTACACGAGCCTGCATATAACTCGGTTCAAAATGAAAATTGTGAGCAGAACAACATACCAGATGATAGAACTCGGCGAGCTCTACAACATCGAATACAAACAAGTCTGCTTCAATAACGGTAATATGGTCCGGGCTTCCCTTTTATGGCCGGGCCGGCAAAAACCGTCGGCCCGGCCATAAAATGCAGGCCCGTCATGTAATACCGACTTCGAAGCAGGATCGTTCATGTTGGATGTTGTAGAGCTCGCCGAGTTCTTTCATCTGGTATGTTGTTCTGCTCACAATTTTCATTTTGAACCGAGTTATATGCAGGC
>GL380198.1:0-11821 GCA_000143925.2 Caenorhabditis brenneri | reverse complement strand
GGACAAATTCTTATTGGACACTTGGAACTTGAACGTTTTTTGTTTAAGGGGAGACAGTAGACATTTTACATGAGAAATTCTCTACATCATGAAAATTCCAATTTTATTTAAAAATATTTGAAGTGGAGCGCAGAGATATTTGTAAATGAGGCGACTAATGCAATATACATTTCAAAACAACCCCACCAAGATTGGGAACGGATGATGAGCCTCGTCACGAATAAAACTGCTTATCGCCACAAATTTACAAAAACGGCTAGAATTTAACTGACATCCCGGAATTTGTGTTCTTTGTAGAACATAAAGAAAGTTTTCACAGAAGACCATTTGGTTTACATTTTTGTTGAGTTGTGAAAACAAGCTCACAACACTACCGGCTTACAGACCTAGACATTCTGGTAAGGGAAAAAAAGTTTTTGCATTTCATTCTTCATGATAGGCATTATTACTGAAATAAAAATTATGATCAATTTTCAGAACTGATTGGAACAGTAGTTTTAGAAGAAAAATCATGCTAGCTTTAGAGTATAATAAAGATTATTTGTTGCTTCGAGATTTTATGTTGAAGATGAACATTGAAATCGTGCGTTCTCAAGTTTTTTTCCAATATAACGAAAAGATAATTTATTTTTGATCCCAGGTTGAAACTAAAAAAAAACATCAGGTTTTCTTTGAATTTTGATTTTAACAGTGAAATCAAATTCTAAAAATGTTCAAATAATCAGACAATTTTTCTGTTGCAAGCAAAACACAAAAACTGAAACGTGAAGCACGTTTTGTTAAAGGCGAAACATCAGTCAATTTACATGAGAAAATCTCTTTTTCATTGGAATTTCCAAAGAAACATTAGAAGTGAAGCTCAGAGATACTCAGTAGATAAGGTAATTGATGCAATACACACTTCGAGACAATCAAACAGGATTGGGAAACGGATAATGCTTCTCGCTACGAAAAAAACTGCTTAGCGCCATAAATTAAGTCGTTTCAACTATATTCGACTGACAATCTGGAATTCATGTTCTTGTTGGAACAGTAGAAACATTTTACAAATGATTCTTGGTTTATATTCGTTTTTGAATTCTGTATTCAAGCTCACAACACTGACTGTTTACAAACCCAGCCCCCTGGGGAGTGATGAAAGATTTTGTATTTTTGCTTACATCATAGTGGATTTATTACCGAAAAAATCATGATCAACTTTCAGAACTAATTGAAACAGTATTTGTTGAACAAATAACAAGTTCAGCTTCAGAATAATCATTATGTTTTTCTGCTTCAATAGTTTATGTTAAATATGAAACTTTGAATTCATGTATTCTGAAATTCTTTCATTATAACGAAAAGAGAATACGTTTTTGACCCAAGTTTGAAAAATGAGAAGAATTGACTTTTCTCTAAATGTCGAATGAAAAAGTGATATCAAGTTTTAGAACAGTTCAAAAATAAGAAAATTAGCTGTATCATGAATACCAGAAAAACTGTTAGATGCTTTGTTGTATGATAAACTGATAGCTAATAATAATTATTTTTGAATTTTCAAGTTTCCCTCCAAAATTCGTTCCCTCATTCTTTTCTATCTGTTGTTCTTCCATCTAAAAGTACTCAATCTTCATCAATGAACAAAATTTGATTCCCGAACATCAAATTATCTAAGTGAAGAGAATAAAATTCGTTATTCTGCGTGAACAAGCAATAATCCATCTTCACTCCTGCTTTTTATTACGTACACTAACCTAATTTTGATGTTCTTCTCCAGTCCATTTATCATGGGGATCACAGAGAAAAGAGCAAAAAAGTGAGTGAGAAAATCTAATAAAATGCAGTAGTACATGTACACGTATTATACACATGACTCAAATATTTGATATTTTTTCTTCATGGGAAAATTTTCTTGTAGATTTTGATGTTTCTGAAACTTCGTAAAAGATAATTCAATAATTCAAAAGTATTGCTTGAATTATAGCCTAATTTATAAGGTTAAAAGCAACGACTTTAATGATTTATTCCAGGAAATTTTGTTTCTAAGCACTGCTGTTTCACAAAGTCCAGAAATATATTGGTATTTTGAAGTTAACAATGAAAAACGATCTTCCACCAGTTATTTTTTGGAAAATAAAAAATTCCAGATTCAGAATATTAAGAAAAACCTATTTTCTAAATAAAATTAGTGCTGCTACTGTTTATTGCGGAAGTCCATTGTTACCAGTCTATTTTCGTAAGAAATATCTTACTGTTTCAAAATAATCTGAAAAACATTTTTGGTTTCTGTTGATAATCGGTCCGGTCTAGGTATACAGTATATTAAGCCTACTGTTTCAAAACTATTGTTTATCTTCGAATTTTCAAAAGAATTGATGTCGCCGGTCCCAGAAATTCAGGAATATCGTTGATGTTTCATTTTTTGTGTTCTCCGGTTTCAAGAGTAAAAATTGTACTTTTGTTCTATCGATTGTCTTTGGTGTATGCAGGTCATGATAAAAATCAGTTTTCCTTTTCTTTATTCGGCTCTTTTTTTGATTTCTATTCCAAAAACCATACGTACTAGTTCAACTACTACAATTTCAAACTTGTTGGATTGATGAAGCAGTGAAAGTTAGTTATAAAATTCTCAAAATTCAAACAGTTTTTAATGTATCTATGACGAGATAGTGGCTAACCATGCAACTTCTTTCGAGCCGAGGTAACCACGGACGGTAAATCCACTTTCTGTAGGAATTATCAAAAGGTTCGTTGCAAAATTCTCACTGTTTCACTGGAAACGGTCGCCAGTTTGCTTCATTTCATTTCCAATATCCTGTGTTCAAACAGTTTTTATCATCTACCATAGTGCTCCTGATTAGTTCACATAATTATTTTTCCAGTTGTGGCTCCGTAAAATTATTTGAAAATCAATTGCTACCTCTTGATTTACTATTTCACAAAATATAGGAAAGACAACATTTTTGGAAAGCTGCAATGACATCAAGACTAACCCCCCGGAAAAGCGTGATCATAATTCAAATCCAATTAACAGAACGTCCAGTTTACATAAAATGTTTCAAACGCTCTTGATAAGTTCTCAATTTTCTAGGTTAACAATTCATACAATACGAGGTTGTTTCTCCAAAGTAAGATCTGAAAACTTGTTTTCCATGAGTAATAGTAGTTTTTGACAATTTCAAATCGGGAGTTGAGAGTAGTGACCATATTGATATTGGAGCATCTATTCCAATTCAATTTCCTCTTGAAGCGGCAATTTATTCGAAGGCGATTCTGTTGGATGACTCAGAAAAATATTGCTCAAAACATATCGAATTGTTGTTGATTTCTGAACTTTTTTCCGTTTTTGCTTCTTTTTTACTGGTTTGAGAGGTTTTGAAAAACATGTCCGGAAATGTTTCGGAAAGGTTCAGAAATTACAATTGGTAACATCTAAATTTTTCTGTATCAAAAAGGTTTGAAAGAGTTTTATTTCCAAAATCAATCTAATATGGTGAAAATGACCAACACTTTTTAAATTTTTTGGTTTTCGATACAAGCCTTCATCAACTTCAAATACAGAACTACATCTATAGCCGTGGTTTCGGATTCCTTCCGAGAAAAAAAACGTTTTCAAAACCTTTTTGAATGAAGTTTATTTTCCCGCTGGTAATCGTGCTTTGCTCTATCAGCCAATAGCATTCAGCTTCCTATCTATTGTCAGGAACCTTCTTTCAACTCTTTTTTTCGCCAGTTTGAAAAAAAGTCTGTAATAAATGTTCCAACTATGCATAAACATTTTTTTTTTCTCCAATATTTTTTTGTTAGTGCATGCACTACCGTTTATGTATTGGGAAGCAGAAAAGTCGTTCAACTTGATTTTTTATTGAAACTGTACTTTTGACACAATTGAATATTACCTAAAGATAGTACTGGGTTTCTAGGATTAGTCAGTGACCATCAAGTCATTCAATAAAAACTCAACCCTAAAAATAATTTTCTGAAACACTAAAACTAGTTTTTTTCTTAAATTTTGAACTACCATTCACGTCCAGTAAGTGCAATAGCATCTCAACCCTCTGAAAGTTCTTTTTTTTTCTTTTCGAAACAATTTCGATGCTACCCCGTATTAGAACTGAAAGCATCTATACCAAAACAGGTCACACAGCCCGAAACAGGCCAAACAGGCGGATTGGCCGGAATTGATTATTTTGTGTTGCAGGGTAACACCTCATTTTCATTCCAAACGATATCTTTTTCTTCCAGGAAATCATTCATATTTATGAAAGTTCTTGTGAAAGTGATGTTTTCTGTTGTTTTTTAGTTCTGCTCAAGTTTACATTCACACTGTTTTTTGCCCTCAACATCGTCCCTATTTATCCATTCATAGTTTCTCTGAAAAGTTTGCTTTTTTTGTTTCTCCTTCCTGTTTCAATATTATTTTTTACATTTTCTTTTTTTTCCAGTTGTGGTCTTGGTCAGGCAGTTTGTAATTTCACATCCCTAAGATAAATGAATCATACCCACTACTGCAAGTACTATTTGATTATGGATTGCATGCTTTTTTTACAGAACATTTTGAAACAGTCAAAAGGTTGTAAAAAAAAAGCTTCAGACCCACTCCAACTGTGAAATTTAGAAAAAACAGAAATATAATACGTTTTCGAAACAGAAACATATTGTTGTGGTTATTTCCTGTTTCAAAAGGTCTATATCATATTTAATATGCTGAGTAATTGCTTTTTTGGTGAGAAGTGTCCAGAGACTTCAGGAGGTTTGTAAAGTCCAACAGGAGAATGTTTTTCCCACATGGGTAGGCACCACAACATAATTTTCAAACTCAACATTTTGATGAAAATTGCATATGTACGTCTTCCAAATATTGATATAAGTACGCCCAGAAAAATTTGCGAAAAAATATTCACTACCGGCTGAGTTATCATCATTTTTCTATGCGCCAGTTACTACTGACAAGGGAACCTCAACACCTTGTAACTCTGGAATTGGCTATAAATTTTATGAGATGTTTATACCAGTCTGGATATATACCAAAAAAATTTTTAGGATCCGCTGATCACTTTCAGGCAAGTTATGACGCTTGAAAGTTTTAGTGCTGGAACCCGTTGGTTTACTATAGGAAGAGAGTTTTCCGGCCGCACGACACGAGAAAAAATGACTGCGGTCATAAGGCCCTCTTTTCTCTGTTGATTCCGACGGTTCTGTGGTTCAGTGGGTGTGGTTTCGAGTGGTGTGCGAAGGTCTGGGGATCGATTCCTTTGACCCATTTTTGTTTTTGATTTTTTTTTGTTGGAATTCTCAACCTTCCAAAATAGCTAGTTTTCGTTTTTAAGGTAGTTTTAGGTCATATTTTTTGCTTTCGTCAAATAAAGTCACAAACATAAAGTTTCGAAAAAAATCGGAACATGCCTCGAAGCAGACAGACTTCTGATGGTCAATAACGAGATCGAAATTCCTCAAAATATACACACAAAATTTCCGGGGAAGTATCAATAACACCCTCCATATTACTTTCTTTAATTCTGGAGAGGTCTGGGACGCTCCAAACAAGCTTCGCTCTCGGGAAACATCGCGAGAGAGCCTTTTTATTGACCTTTTCTATGACTCATGAAAGGTCTAAAACTATGAAAAATCCACAAAAACAGTGTCATATTGATCTTGATACTTCGGTAACACTTTTTAAAAAAATTTCGAAAAAATTTTTTTTCGAAAAATTTTGCACCCAAATCAGTTTTTCATCAGTTTTTCCAAAATTTCAGACAAAATTTTTTTTTCGCTAAAACTTCGAAAATATGTTTTTTAGACTGCTAAAATACCACTTTCAACAAAAAAAACTTCGAAAAAAGCTTGGGAGGCCTCAAAAAAGCCCCCGAAAATCGGAGTTTTCAAGCCAAAATCAACTGATTATCACTTTCAAGCGTCATAACTCGGCTGAAAGTAATCAGCGGATCCTAAAATTTTTTTTGGTATCTATCTAGACTGGTATAAACATTTCATGAAGTTTGTAGCCAATTCCAGAGTTGCAAGGTGTTGAGGTTCCCTTGTGAAGTTTTCACGAACTCGAAGGCGGGGGCAATGAAAAAGAGGGGGAGAGCCAGGAGGGGGAGTTGAACTCGCGCCGCCAGATCGACTGGCAACTGTGTACCCCACTTCTCCACGCACCGGGAAGGCGGCCGACGCCCGAGGGCCTTTATATTGGTGAGGTGTCGGCCGGCTTCGTGACGCTTTTCGAGTACCAAAATAGCAATTTCAGACGGAAATAACTTTTTTTGCGAACTAAGGATTTTCGATTTTTTATAAGGAATTTGTTCTAAATTTGCTGTAGAATCCGATTCTGTAATAAAAAGCGGCGAGTTTTTACTGTATCATACCTAAATCTTCGAAAAACTAGATTTCCAACCGATCATCGCTTGTTTGGAAAAGTAAAAAAGTACTTCAAACTACTTCAAAGTTTCCAATATTTTTTGCCTATAGTCTGACAGTGTTCCTTGATCGAAACCGAAAATAAAAACCTATGGTCATCACTGAAAATTTTTTCCTATTGTCACCTGAAGTTTGGCTCGATATAGAAAAAAATGCGGACTAAGGATTTTTTATTTTTTGACAAAAACCATTCTTACACATCAGGAACTATCAAAAACAGCAAAAAAACCTTGCGAGTTTTCACTCCTTCCGGGTAAATATGGAGTTTTTCTACGTGAGACCCCTATTTTCGGCTCTTTTCTCGTCTTTATCTCCTGAACGGTTGGTGTTATGAGAAATCTGATTTTACCATCGGACTCTACGTGAAAAGTTACGTACGTACATGTGATTTCGAACCCAGTTACGATCCTATTCGGAGAGCTGAACCGGCTCGAAAGTGCCGCAGACCCTCTCGTGAAATTTTTTCGACGCCCCTCCCCCTCTTCATTGCGCCCCCTACACATGGGTTAGGAATTTTCTTGAAATTGGTGGTCCCTGGGAGTCTGGAAATCTTCATCTGAATATCTGACTCCGCTTTATTAGGTTGTAAGGAAAGTCTTGCACCAAGAACACAGTTTTCAAAATTTTTTTAGAACTTTATTTGAAACCATTATCAGTCTACAACATATTCACCATCATGATCAACAACATAAGTCCAACGATCTACTAGACTCTCAATACCAGCAGCCCAGAACTCTGGTGGCTGCGCATCAAAGAATTGTGCGACGTCAATTTGCAGTTCACTCTGGTCGTCGAATCGTTTTTCACGTAGATGAGCTTTCAGAGCGCGGAACAAGTGATAGTCGGAGGGAGCCAAGTCCGGAGAATAAGGAGAGTGAGGGAGAACTTCCCAGCCCAGTTCGTCGATTTTTGCTTGAGTCAACTTCGCCACGTGCGGTCTTGCGTTATCATGAAGTAGGGTAGTTTGAACTCTTTTCCCTCTTCTCTCGCCAATTTTTTCGGCCAACTTCTGAAGTTGAGATGCATATACTTGAGCAGTAATCGTATGACCTAGTGGCAACAGTTCCCAGTACAACATTCCTTTCATATCCCACCAACAGCACAGCAATACTTTCTTTTCGTGGAGATTCGGTTTTGGCTCTTTTGGTGGTGGTTCTCCGCGAGGGAGCCTAGATTTCTTTCTGGTGTGGCTGACGTACAGAACCCAGCTCTCATCACCAGTAACAAGTTGCCGTTACAAATCCTTCCTGTGCGGACGGAGCAGCAATGACTGAGAGACACTTACCCTTGCTGCCAACTGAAAAGGGTGAAGTTCGTGAGGAATCCATGTCGACACAACTTTTCTGTAACCAAGAGCCTCAAGATGTTGGGCGATGGTGGTATGGCTACAGGCAAACTTCACTGACAGTTCACGGGTGCTGGCACTCGGATTGCATTTGAGGGCTTCACGGATATCATCATCATTCAGAGCAGATGGGCGTCCAGAACGAGGTTGATCTTTGAACGAAATATCTCCGGACTGGAAACGATTGAAGAATCGATTGATTGTCTATCGGCTTAGTACATCTTCCTTGAACGCAGCGTGTATATTGGCAGTTGCTTCGGCGAGACTGCGGCCTTGGAGGAATTCGTAGTAGACAACCGCTCGAAGTTGTTCTTTACTTAGTGTTGACATCCTTGCCCTGTGGGAAGAGCTGCGCGCTTATATATTTTACAGATGGAAGTTTCTAGAATGTGCTACCATAATATAATGTTCAGGAAAATTCCAGAAAGTTCCAGAACTTTCTAGAACAAAAAATTAATTTTGGTGCAAAACTTTCCTTACAACCTAATATTTGTTCAATTTCATAGTCGACATGGCTACTTCAGATAAATATTTCCAGGCTCTCAGGGTCTAGTGAGGGCTGGAAATTCCAAATTTTTTTTCCTTTCATAGGAATTGTTTGGAACCGTGAAAAACAGAATTTCAGCTTGATTATAATTAACCTCAGCTTCATCACTGTACAGACCTGTTCGCTTCTGTGAAACCTTAGCTGTGACTGTAAAGGCTAACAGTTTGCAAAGGTTCAGCACCATTTCCTGCAAAACTCTTCATTTTCTGGTTCCTTGTTCCCTTCCTATATCCTCCTCATTTTGCTCTTCATTACTCACATGTTTCTGTCATTTCCACTCCTATCCTTTCTACGTACACATCTCTATTATTTGCAGTTTTTCCTCCGTTTGAAATGCAGAGAAATGCTAAATGCACTAAAGTGAATCCAATTATCCAGAAGGGCACCAGAAAGGGGCGGAGCTTAGATAGAAAAGGTCTGGTTTTGAAGTGTTATTAGTTCATTGTTACGTAGAATAGTGTCTAGGAAATTGTTATAGAGTTTCATACACAATTTTTGTGAAATGCTGAAAAAAAAAACCTTTCGGAAAACGAATTGATATTGTTTGAAAACATTTTTCGAGATTTTCAAAAACTTTGCGAAACAGTAAAATTTGAAAATTTATAATAATTTTGTTTTTGGTATAACTGGGCAGTCGAGAATCAGCGTTAAAAACTGCACCTAATTTTAAGCACATTTCGAAACAGTAGAATAATTATTGTTCCAAGTAAAAAATTGTGATGAACTTCTTGTTTCAATGAATTCATAAGTGATAATGTATGTGGTACGGTTTGATGCAAAGAAAAACGAATTTTCTCATGAAACTCTTAGAGATGTTAGCTTCCAGTGTTGCACGGAAAGTCAAATTTCAAATTACGGAAGACGGGAACGGAAGCGGAAGTAGTAACGGAAGTGGAGGCAAAGTTGACTTGAAATTGAAAGTAACTTTTTTTTCTTTTTTCTTTCATTTTTTTCTTTCATTTTCTTTTTTCTGTATTCCTTCTATGAATGCTGGCTTTTCCTTCAGTATCTCTATTCTCTTTTTTTTTGTTTTTGAACTCAAAACTCTAAATTCTGTCGTTACCAATTGGCCGCTAAGTGTTTCTCTCTAAATTGATTATTCAAAACGGAAATTTATTTAGTATACGTACATAACATGCGGACTCTCTGAAGTGGACATTGGACTATAATTAAATTAATTCATTCGATTTTCCTTCTTCCATAGTCTTTTTGGTTGTACACTTCTAAGTATATCATATGTTGTTTCCGGTTTCAATGTGGTATTTTCAGTTTTCCTGATTTGTTGAAATTTCGATTCTGCTTGTGGTTAGAAATGTCCAAACGTCCTATACCAATCTATCTGTTTATCCGAATGTTTTGGTTCCCAAATGTAAGGACCTTGAGCGAGGCTGTCTTATCGGTTCTTTTTAAGGCCGAGGCTGTCTTTACACTACATTTCCTAGCGACGGATTGCTTCAGTGTCAGAGAGAATGCCCTTATAGAGCATCTGGAACCGTGCATTTTTGTTGGAAGACAGCCCGGTTTTTGTTATCAGGGGGCTTTCTGACAGCCTTGCCTTCAAGTATTTTTAACCTATCAATGGCGCCTCATGAACTAAAGAAGGATTACATTAAAAGTAGTTTATCATTTTTGTGAAACCGAATATTTTTTCGGTGTTTTTTTTTGTTAATCAACTTTTCAATAAAGTTTTTTGTTGACTAAACCAAGTTTCCAGATCGGAATTTCTAGATAACTTTAATGAAACCGTGATGCTCCTTTTTTTTTGTTTTTTTTTCCGTTCTTACTGTTTCAATATGTTCATGTATGACTATTCCTGTTTTGCTCCCATGTTAGCTGAAGATATTCAGTAGGTTTTCACGGAATTCCTTACACCACTGATTCTGGCACGTATGTATTCTGGAATTTCACTACATTTTTTGAATATTGATCTAATCTCATGACCAGTGGCACTACAACCTTCCGTTCTCAGACATGATTATCTCGAAACGGAAATAAATGTATATAATCTACATTTATATGTGTGAACGGACTCAATAATGTGGACATGAACTATAATCCAATTCATTTATTTGATTTTGTTTATTTCTCTCGGCCATACACTCTCCAGTATGTCATAACTTCTATCGGTTTCAACATATTATTTTAAGATTTCATAATTATTTCAGTTTCGATCATTGCTAAGGGAAAGTGTTCCTAGATTTCTCAATAGTCAAACTTACTTTACAAAACATGGAAACTGTATGTATGTCTAGCCTAATGTCTGAATTTCAAACCTATGAATCTCGAGTTGTTTTTACAAGAGACACCCCCCCCCCCATGATTAAAAATGGCTTACATCGAAATTCCTTTATGAATTTCGTGAAACTGAATCTTTTTGTCATAATTGGTTTCCTGTTTCAACATATTACTTTGAAAGTTTCGTGATTATTCAAAAATAATGACTTTAAAATGGTATAAAAGAATGCAAATTTCAAATAATTGCATTTCGTTCCAAATTCAAGCCAATTCGGAATAAATATATAGTGTTTTGCCTTCCACAAAAAACTCATGATTTTGCCTTGCAAAAACTCATGAAACAATTCTTTTTATACAAAGTTTCCTATCGGGTTATTCACTTCCATAAGCATTGGGGCATTTCTACTGGCGGCGATTTGCCTGTATGCCTCTATTATTGGTTTTCCTACGTTTTTTCTGAATATTGATCAAACCATCATTTCTCCATTTCATAATAGTTCCATGTGTTTCCGAATAACACAAAACGTTTTCTTCTTGAGCGAGAGAGTTGGGTTTTTCCACATTTTCATCAAAATTTTCCTAAATACGATATCCCACTCAATACCAAAGAGAACTGAATGATCCTACTAATCTGGTTGATTTGAAACAGAAATTATTGTTTTTTCCAAAAAAAACTTTATTTTTCGGTACTTTAAACAAAAAAGTGATCACAGTTTCATACTCTTTTCATTATTCATGAACTTCATGAAGAAGTATTGGGTGTGTTTTCTTTGTACGTTTCAATGGGCAAACCTTTGATAAGGATATCCATATAGCAATCAGTCGAACAATTTTCTGTCAAATGTGGTGTTCTGGATATTTTCATGACACTTTTAAACTTGTCCTCTTCTAAAACGGCTATTGTGACTTCTGTAAGTTGGAATTTGGATTAATCTTTTGTATAAGACCATTATTTTTGCTAACATTCGGGATATTTTTCTAAATCAGTTGTAACAGGAAACCAATTTATCTGTAACAAAATCCAAAACCTTCATGAAAACTTACTGTTTCTGACAGTTCATATATATGTGTGAAGGAGTTTTTTAAAAATGTTGGATCCTTTAGTTTTTTTGACTAAATATAGCTACATATGTCGTAACTCATTGAAAACCAGAATTTTCGGATTCAGCGTGTTCAAATACATCTTCTCACGTAATAAAATCAAAAAATCATAGAAAATTCGGCTGTTTCATAGTTGTTCCACACCCGCGTAGATTTCACCGGGCCGTGATTTACCACTAAGATTAGTGTACTTC
>GL380197.1:55187-72812 GCA_000143925.2 Caenorhabditis brenneri | reverse complement strand
TTTTTAAAAATTTCTTCCAAATAAATTTTGTATCCCAGTGCATTTGGATTCGACTTCAATTTGGAACATGGTTAGCAGTGGATCAAAATATAAAACTAATTGAAATTTTTGTCCAAAAAAAGTTGGAACAGTAAAAAAATATGAAAAATCTTTTGGATTGAAAAATTCCCGCTACTAATATTTTCAAACCTAACCCTGGAATTAAACACATAGTAAGTTTTTTTCACTGTTTCATCCGGAACTCTAAGGAGGAAAATATTCATTTTAACTTAATTCTAATTTTATCAAGCTATGGTTCATTGCTAAGGTTCTTTAAATCCAAACTTTTTTTTTCATGAAACAATATAAATTTTTTCAACTACATGAAAACTTTTGAGTGAATAATCAAGAAATTACTTACTGTTTCAAAACAAATGATTCAGCGAATGTATGCATCTAAAAACGCTAGTTTGGATAAATTCCATCTTGAAAACTTCCAATTCAAAAACCAAAAAATATACAAAAAAAAAAATGACTTTGACCCCAGTGCACTTGAAAGGAAGCTAGCAGCGTCTCGTGGACCAAAACTGAAAGTAATTGAAATTTGAGTACTAAGGTTTTGAAACGGTTAACGTTATGTTTTTCTTGTTACAAAAAAATCCGTTCACTAGAACGATTTCGTTTTTCTATACCCCATGAATTTTTAAATAGTTTAAAAACATTTCCAGAATACATTCACAACAGTACATTTTTACTGTTTCATGAGATCTTATCAAATTTCAATTTTACCGAAAATTTTGGTCGAGTTGAAAAAATTGAGGAATTTTCAAAAAAAAATTACCGTGATCAAATAATTTTTTTTCTAAATCTTTGAGCGATTTATGTGGTCAACAATTTTCAAAATCAAAATTTTTTGGAAAAGTGAAGTAGTTTCTGGCAAACCAACATTTCCTGTGAAATTTCCTTTTTCTCCCCTATTCTGATGATACTGTGATTATTTACTGTTTCAAACAGGATCCCTTTTTCCTCATTGCAAATTTACAATAATAGCGTATACCCTTTTTCAAGCAAATGGGGTCTGGTCATTATTGCTATAAGCGAAAATATTTTTTTCTCACATTTTTCAAGAAACAGTGAATTTTTCCTGTTTCATTTTCACGCTTCATCCCATCTCAGGGAAAATATTTACTGCATGATCAATATAAATCTTCAGATCTTTTGTCTTCAGCGTATTTATCGATTTTTCATCTGGAAAGCCCCATAAATGCTAGGCTTCGACCCTGTTCCAAAGCCTAGAATTAGGTTCCAAGACAAAACAGTGCAAAATATTTTTTTTTAATACTGTTTCACAAGAAAAAATTTTCAAATTATTTTCTAAATGTTCTCAATAACTTACCAAACAGTCCATTTTGAAAATATGCTTGAGAAAATTTAGAAGCAAATTGTCTTTTTAGTATACGAAAAAAAAAAACATTTTCCGGCGCCTTACTGATCAAAAATTGGCTACCAGTGTTTATTTTTTAAATTTTTTGAAGCAGGTGCATCATTTTTCTTACTGTTTCAGAAAAAAGTCCATACAGGAAAATCCATTAATGTATTTAATAGAACGTTGAACTTGCATAGGCTATTTCGCTTACTCGCACGGTAAGAGAAAGATGAATAGCACTCGGAACGTGGAACTCCTCAATGGGGCGCGGTTCAACCTGTTGTACTTTTCTCATAACAAAAAGGTAACTTTCAATTATTTCTTTCAAACTTCCCAAATATTTTTGATGAAAAACATAATAGAGATTGTTGTATTGTTCCGAAATCAAGCTCAACATTTCACATAGTTATCGTTCCACTAATATTGGAGCTCTTCCTGTATTCCATATGGACAAAAAAAGACACACAAACACGCTTTAAATTTCAAGATTTTCAGGAGTTAAGCATACAATTTTCAACCTGTGGGTCTCAAATATTCACCCAACATCAAATATTTACTGTTTCGTGGAAAATTGTTTCTTTGATCGAACGTTTACTTAAACATTGTTATTGATACACTATTCAAATCAAAGGGTTCTGAAGTAACATTATTATTAGCGAATATATTCATTTCCAGTTTTTTTGAAACAGAGCTTTTTTTTTCAATTTTTTACCACTTTTCTTCTTTTTTTTCATTTCCGGGAAGAAATGCTTATTGGAAAAAAAACTATGGAAAAAAACGTCGGTTTCAAGAAAAATTATTAACTAAAAAAACAGAAACCGAATCCAATTAATCGAAATGATCGAATTCAACGATTTTTTTTGGAAGGTCCCATAAATACTCTCGCCCCGCCCACTCCACCCAATGAATCAAAGCCTAAATTCAAAAAACATTTCTTTAGTCTTTCACAAGAAAAGGATGATTACAAAAAAGAATTGTAAACAAATCAAAAACTGAAACAACAAAGTTTTTTTGTAATTTTTCGAAACTGTAAATTTTTATATTTTCCACTGTTTCAAAAAAATTCCATTCAAACAACTTCATTAATTTTTTTAATAGAAGTTCTCTATTGAGACTTCAAAACTGTACACAATCTCAAGAAGCAATAAATTTTCTCACTTCCTCTCTCAATTTCCGTAAAACTTCCATTATTATCGAACAAAACTTTTCACCATGAAAAAAGTATACTGTCAATTTATTTTTTTTGATTTTCCCAAATTTGTTTTTTTGAATTACAAAAAATAAAAAACTCTCATATAGAAAAAATTTTACCGTTTCAAAGTTAAATTCAACAATTGGGATAGTTATGTGTTTAATCCTAAAGCCGGAATAAAAATTGGAATAAAAATTCATTAAAATTGAAGGAAAATTAGTGGGGTTACACCTTATTCTTCGACTTCCAGCCAAAAAAGTTTTAGAGATTTTCAGCCAAAAATCCAAAAATGTTCAATATAGGTATTTTGGGTACTTCTCTGGACCGTCTTGACTCCGCTATTCCGAAAATCCCAATTTCAATTTGATCCGACAAAATCTAGCCGAGTTGTGTATGTTTTCGTGAAAAAGTTTTGAGAACTAAAAAAACTTTTTTTTTACATAATTTTTTTTGTCGCTGTACTTTTCAGAGAGTTCAAGTACTTTTATTTGTTCTGACGCCATGAATGGAGATGACAAAACAGGATTTCAAAACAGAAAAAAGAAATTGAATCTCGGAAAAAAAATAATTGGAGGAGGAGCCATCGCATCACTGCTCTCTGGTGTGGAGGAAGCGGACAAGTTGGAAACCAAGGAGAGCGTGAGCCTCTGAAAATTTTTTTGTTCTTGAAGGTTTTGACAAAAAAAAACCGAGTCCCTATTTTTTAGTCCAAAAACTGTCCAAAACCATTGGTTTTGATTGTTTTTTTGGGTTTTTCAAATTTTATAAATTATCAACAGAGCCCACATGCTTACCTTCCAAGCCAACGACTTGGATCTCGTTCGTGCGCTGATTGGTGATGACAACCATGGCCTGTGGTCCGTTGATCCCGTTGACAAGACCATTAATGAAGAAGCGGTCTGGAAAATTGGGGATGTTTCGGCTCAGGCTTAGGCGTTTCAGGCTTAGGCTTCTTAGGTTCAGGCTTCCCAGGTTTAGGCTTTTCAGATTTAGGCTTCTCAGGCTCCTTAGGCCTAAGCTTTTTGGGCTTAGGCTCTTAAGGTTAAGGCTGCTCAGGTTTTTCAGGCTTAGGCTTCTTAGGTTTAGGCTTCTTAGGTTTAGGCTTCTTAGGCTTAGGCTTCTCAGGCTTAGGTTTAATAGGCGTACGCTTTTCAGGCTTAGGCTCTTCAGGCTTCTCAGACATTGCAGGCTTAGGGCCGACTAGACTCACCTGGTGCTTGGTTGGCAGGTGGAGCGGCAGCAAGTGGCGGAGCGGCTCCTGCTCCAGGAAGAGCTCCGACTTGAAGAGCATGTTGGTCGGCGACTGGAGCTGGGGCCGGAGCAGCTGGAGCTAGAGCCGGAGCGGCTTGCGCAGCTCCTGGGACTGGAGCCGGAGCCGGAGCCGGAGCCGGAGCCGGAGCCGGAGCCGGAGCCGGAGCCGGAGCCGGAGCCGGAGCCGGAGCCGGAGCCGGAGCCGGAACCGGAGCCGGAGCTTCTGGGACTGGATCTGGAGATGGAGTTCCTCGGATGACGAGGAATGGACGACGACGAGGTAGTCCTGCCACAAAGTGGATGTTTAGAACGTCTTGGGCGGCATCCCGTGCTGGAGCCGGAGCTGCCTGAACGGCTGGAGCTAAGTGAGCTGCTCCTGGTGCTCTTTGGCGACCTCGTCCACCACGTTCTCCCCTTGCGGCTGGCTGAACGGCTGGGGCGGCTTGGACGGCATCCGGTGCTGGAGCCGGTGCTGCCTGAACGGCTGGAGCCGCTTGGGCGGCATCCCGTGCTGCCGCTGGAGCTGCCGGGACGGCTGGAGGTGGAAGAGCTAGGCGAGCAGTTCCTGGTGCTCTTTGGCGACCTCTTCCACCAGGATGTCCTCTCGCGGCTGGCTGAGCGGCTGGCTGAACGGCTTGAGCGGCATCCGGTGCTGCAGCCGGAGCTGCCTGAACGGCTGGAGCGGCTTGACCGGCATCCGGTGCTGGAGCCGGGGCGGCTTGGCGACCTCGTCCACCACGGACTCCTTCTGTGGCTGCTTGAGCGGCTTGGCGAGCTCTTCCTGGAGCAGCTTGTCCACGAGCGCGAGCACCTCCTCGAACTCTCTGGCGGCCGGCCGGACGAGGCTGTAAAATTAGTATTTTCATTTTCACAAAACGTGTCGTAACTCGGTCAGTTTTTGTCAGATCAAGCTGAAATTTGGATTTCCAGAATCAGGAGATCATTACGGTTCAGAAAAGTCCCCACAAGACCTATCTTAAAATTTTTAGAAATTTTCAGATTTTTGCCTGAAAGTCACAAAAACAGTAGTAACTTGGTCAATTTTCGTCAGATCAGACTGAAATCTAGATTTTCAGAATCAGGAAGTCTAGACGGTCCAGCAAAGTACCCACAAGACCCATCTTAAAATTTTCAAAATTTTCAGATTTTTGTCTGAAAGTCACAAAACCAGTTGTAACTCGGTCAGTTTTTGTCAGATTAAGCTGAAATCTATATTTTCAGAATCGGGAGGTCTTGACGGTTCAGAAAAGTACCTACAAGCCCTGGTTCCCTTCACTCTCGTTTTGGACCTACCCATGCGCCTTTAAGGTCGTGGCGAGACCCAAGATTCAAATTTTCTCAGAACTAGGCCTTGTGGGTACTTTTCTGAACCGCCGTGACTTTCTCATTCCAAAAATTATAATTTAATAACGATCTGACGAAAACTGACCGAGATAGTGTAGCTTCCGGCAGTTTGATGCCGAGAAATATTACAAAAACTGTAATAACTCGACTAAATTTTGTCGGATTGACACGAAAATCATATTTTTGAAATCAGGAGGTTAGAGCGGTTCAGAAAAGTACCCACAAGCCCTACTTCCCTTCTGTTTCATTTTTGACAGTCTGAAAATCTCAAAAAAAAAAACTACCTGGGCTACACGTGCGAGGACGGCGATTTTTCTGATTGCTGGTGCGGCCAAAACTCGAGGGGAGAGTCCTCGAAGGTAGTCCTTGACTACAGCTCGTGCATCACGGAGCATCCTTCGAGCACCCTCATCCGTTGCTTCTGAGACGGGGTAACCGGTCCAGTGGACCTGAAAATGTTTTTTTTGCAAAATAATTTTCATTAAAAAAGAAAAACCTACCTTCAATCTCATTTTACCATTGCGGATTTGGTGGCCGATGATTTTTTCGATTGCATATCTTTGTTGCGACATTGTTTTTGGTTTACCTGAAAATTTTGAGAATCGGGTTTGTAATTTTCATTACTCTCGGCGCAAAAAACCTAGTAAAATGAAAGACTTGTGCCCAAAAAACGAGGGGAAGGGTGGTAGGGGAGACGCAGAAGCCGTACGCAGAGAGAGTACAGACAGACGTACAGACAAACAGACAGACGACGGTCGGAAAAATGTATCGACCATCTCCGTCTTTATTCTGAGTCATGAGTTCAAAATAGAGAGAGAGAGAGAGAGAGAAACGAAAAAAGGAAAGAAAGGAACAGTTGGGCCTAAAATCAAGACGGAGAGGTGTAGGAGAGACGCAGACAGTATGATCTGCAGGCATCTCAGGGGAAGGAGGGTACGGTGCGAAACAATATTCAAAGCTGAGAGACTACAGACAGACGTACAGACCAACAGACAGACGGACGATGCAAAAGTTCATCGACCATCACCATTTTTATTCTGAGCAATAAGGTCAAAGGGAGAGAGAGAGGGACATGGTTTAATGGGTGGGAAAATGTTTATATTATGAGAATATAATAAAAAGACCGAAAAATGTTCTTATGCTTTATGGAATCTGAGATTGGAAGTGACCGGTTTCAGCCAAAAAGCTGAAAATCCGAAAATTTCAGATTTTCAGAACCAGGGCATATGAGTGATTTTCTGGATCGCTGTGACCTCTCGATTCCAAAAAAGAGAAATTCGGATGGATCAGACAAAAAGGAACCGATTAAACTAATAGTCGATATTACATTAACCGTCATTTTCGGAGTTTTTTATTCTCAGGTTTCATGAAACAGTGAGAAATCCGAGAAATCTTGTTCAGTAGTCTGAACTGTCATGACCCTGTGGACTCGAAACTTCAACGATTCATCAGACAGACACTTGGCGATTTATAGTAGGTTTCGTAATTTTCAGCCAGAAAAAAACTGAAAATCGGGAAATTAGAGACAAAACATTACTCACCATTCTGATGGTTCTTCATTTGAGTACCCGTGAAACTGAAAAAAATCCTAAAAATCTTGGTTCATTTTTGTCCTAGAACCATAAACATAATTTTTTCTGTGAATAAAAGATCAAAATTTCAAAAAAGTAACACACTAGCTCTGGTTCTGACAAATTTCTATTTTTGGGTCTCGCCGCGAATTCAAAATTATCTTTTTTTTTTTGAAACCTAATTCTTATTGTACTCATTTAAACTGGAAGGAAATGATTCATCTGATTTGGTGTGAAATCGCAGGAGTTAGCTCATTCTCTGATTTTCAGCCAAAAACAACAGGAAAGCTGACATTTTCTGAATTTTTCAAAGTTAGTCTGGTGGGAATTCGTCTAAATTTAATGAAATTTCTGTTTAAAAAAAAATAGATTCTCTAGCGAAATGCAATAAAATCTAATACCTCTTCAATTCATGAACATGCTCAAATGCAAACTGCTCAGGATGAAATATTCTCCGAAATATGAAATTTTGACGGATAACACCATGAATCTTCGCAAGAAAACCATTATCAATGCAACAAACCGAGGAAAATTTAAGTGTGGGGCCTAAAAGTGAGAGAGGGAGAGGCTGAGGAGAGACGCAGAGAGTATGATCTGCAGGCATCTCAGGGGACAGGAGGGTACTATGCAAATCAATATTCAAAGCTGAGAGAGTACAGACAGACAAACATACTAACAGACAGACGAACGATGCAAAAGTTCATCGACCATTCTCGTTTTTATTCTGAGCAATAAGGTCAAAAGGAGAGAGAGGGGCAATGATTGATGTAATGAGTGGGAAATGTTCATATTTTGACAGTACAATAGCAATGAAAAATGCAGAAAAATATCCCGATTTTATGGATTCGGGAAATGGGAGTGACCAATGTAAACACAAAAAAGTGGTGATTTTCAGCCAAAAAAGCTGAAAATCCGAAAATTTCAGAAATTCAGAACGAGGGCATATGAGTGATTTTCTGAACCGCTGTGACCTCGCGATTCCAAAAATGAGAAATTCGAATGGATCAGACAAAAAGAAACGGATTGAACTAATAGTCGATATTACATTAACCGTCATTTTCGGAGTTTTTTATTCTCAGGTTCCATGAAACAGTGAGAAATCCGAGAAATCTGTCATGACCCTGTGGACCGGAAACTTTAACGATTGATCAGACAGAAACTTGGCGATTTATAGGTTTCGTAATTTTCAGCCAAAAAGCTGACAATCTGGAAATTAGAGATTTTCCAAACCAGGGCTTGTGGGTACTTTTCTGAATCGCAGTGATCTTTTAATTAGAGGAATTTCGATTTTAGGTCTATAGGAGAGAAGTTAACCGAGTGAGAGCTAAAAAATAAAGTGATTACTAGCCATTTCAATGATTCTTTATTTCAATATCCGTGAAACAAGAAAAAGAAAGAAAAAGAAAGAAAAAGAAAGAAAAGGTGCTGACAAATTTTTTGTGGTCTCGCCACGAATTCAAAATGTTCAGTTTCTTAAAACCCAATCCTGATTATACTCATTGGAACTGGAATAAGAAGTCGGTTCTAAAATACTACGATTTATCCGATTTTTTGAATTTTCTGTATCAAAAAAAGTTTATTATCTCGAAAAATGCAATAAAAATTAATACCGCTCTCATAAAGTGTACTGTGAGAATAATAACGTCCCAGCAAGGAACTTTGGCTCTTTCCGGTTTTAGTGGTCCAATGGGCGAATCGCTGGTCCCATTGGACCAGCTGGTCCCAAAATAGCACAATGGTCCCATAACAAAAAAGCTGGTCCCATGAAGACTGGTCCCAACACGACTGGTCTTATATATAGAATGAGGGTCCCACTATGGGACCTCTGGTCCCATCTTCACTTACTTTTTTGAGGGCAGTATTTCACAAAAGACGGAAAAAGTCTGTTTGGAGAATTTTCCCACGTGTCTTGAATGAAACATCAAAAGTATGTGTTCTGAAGCAACAGAGTTCAAAGGGGGGACAATAACAAAACCAATTTTTCCAGAGTGAACTATGGATAGTGGTTCTGTGGCGTTGTCTTCAGTATCCATGATGGTAGTAAAATTAGAAGAGTTTCAGAGCGATTTTAGGATTCCCAGCAAAAAAAGAAGCTGAAAATCTCGAATTTCCAGTATTTTTCAGAATCAGTCTGATGAATAATTGTGTAAATTTCATAAAATTTCTGTTTCGAAAAAAATTGAATGCGATGAAAATATGATAGAAGTAATTATTCCTCTCCGTCTGTATTGCTCAGAGTAAAATAATTTTTCAAAATATAGAATTTCGGCTGAAAACAGTCGAAATCATCACAAAAAAATCATTTGCAACGCAAAAAACCAAGTAAAATAGAAGAATTGGGCTTAAAAGTGAGATAGAGAGAGGCAAAGGAGAGACGGAGACAGTATGATCTGCAGGCATCTCAGGGAGAAGGAGGGTACTGTGCAAAACAATATTCAAAGCTTAGAGAGTACAGACAGACATACAGATGAACAGACGGACGGACGGACGGACATACGTTCCAAAGTTCACCGACCAACCCCATTTTTATTCTGAGCAATAAGGTCACGGGGAGAGAGGGGGACAATGAATGGTATAATGGTGGGTTATAAAAAAGTCAGAAGAAATTTTCTCACCTCATATGGGTTTGGGAAATGAAAGTGACCAATGAGAAAGCGGAGATTTTCAGCCAAACAAGCTGAAAATCTGAAAATTTCAAGCTTTTCGAACCAGGGCCTGTGGGTACTTTTCTGAACCGTCTTGACCTGCTGGTTTGACGAATGACAATTTTAGATCGACCCGACACGAATTAACGAAGGCGAAAATTTAGGGCTTCTTCTTTTTAAGACCATGAAACATAAATAATCTGAAGAAAGCCTGTTATTTTCTGAACCGTCTTGACTCCCCGAGTTCAAAAAATTTTAGTTCCAAATTATTTTCCAAAAATGAAGAACAGCAGCTTATCATTCACCATTTTTTAGAGTTTTTTTTACAGGGTCTATGAAACCGAAAAAAAATTCTGAGGAGTGCTGGTCAATTGGGAAATTTGTTGGATATGAAGTATTTTGAACTAGTAGACTGAAAAAACAACAACAACTTTCTTCATGTAAACCTATTTTTAAAGCAAAAAGGTTCAGTTTTCAGGTTGTTTCCTGTTGGGTTGTTCTACCAATAGCTCAATTTTTAAACTTCTGTAGCTACAGTAAAAAACGAAACGGTAAATTTTTTCTGTTTCTGAAATTTTGTAAACGGAGTTACAATCAAATTAACAAGATTGCTGTTTTCATTTGTCCAAGTAAAATGTGAAAAAAAACAATATTTCGCTCGAAATTTCCATTTTAATTTTTTCACTGTTTCAAGGTTCTCGGTCATTCCTTCATAGTATTATTGTAGTTACCGAAATAATCACGATGTTTGCTGTCAGTTTAGTACAAATTCTATAGTGCTTCAAGAAAAATTATGGAACTGCTGATGTTGTCTGTCTTTCTGTCTCTGTGTCTGTTTGTCTATCCACAAATATCATGGTTATGAGAGGAACATCCGAACAGAACATATAACTACCCCAGTCGTTAAATTCAACTTTAACGACTGGGGTACTCATTCAGTTTTTGTCCGATTTGCACAGGGTTTTCACATATCGAAAGAGCTCGATTTGAATTTGATGCCCCTGTTTTTCATTTTCCATTTGGAGCCCGAGGGACCTCTGTGCTAAGATAGGGCTCAAACTAACTGAAAATAGTTTCACGAAAAGAACTATTCTCAAAATTAACGTGAACCCAGAAGGTTGAAGCCGCGAAGCGGCGGAAACCTTCTGGTTTTTTCTATATTGGTTTTATTTTTGCCGTTTCAAGAAAAACTTGGAAAATCAAAAAAAAAAATTGATGGTGCTCTATTCGTGCCAAGAAAAATATCTTGTTAGATACTGTTAGATAATTCTTGAAATTTCTTCGAAATTTGAAAAATGAATTGAGAAAGAAATAAAATAAGACTAGCGAAAACAGACTTTTTGAATGGCATTTTTTGGAACAGTAAAAAATATAATAAGTAACAGTTTCGAAAGATTCAAAAAACTTTGATGGGTTCAGTTTTCAATTTTTTAACACCCTTTTTTCCTATTCGTTCATTTTTTGTAGAGATCAGAAAGCAATCACATGAAAATAATAAGAGAGATTTTTTAAAAGGAGGAAAGAAAGCGACGAGAGTCTATGATTCAATTGCTATGTACAGGCAAAAAATATAAAAATAAGCTAAGTAATTTCAGAAGAGAGTTGCTCTTTTTCTTCACGTTTCAGAACTCAATTTCGGAAGAATCCCAGGACCTGCTGATCCAAGTAGTGCCAAGTATCGTTTCCAAACAAGATTAACGTCGTTCACTGGCAGTGTTGGTGGGGCCACTCTGTAACAGGAACCAGATCATAAAATGTTTTTTTTGCCTACCAAGTTACCTTTTCGATCTTCCCTCGCGAATAGTCCAGTTGCGAACTTTAGTGTTGTTTTTCAAGTGACTCAGAATGAGTTTGACTTTGCTCAGCTGACTTTCAGTTGATAACTGATCCCATTTGAAATATTTCATGGTGGCATCCACAACAAGACGGATCTGCAAAATTTACTATCTTTCTTCGTATAAACCAAATCGGCCTAATTCGGTCCAAAATGCTTGAAACGGCCCAAAACGGTCCGAACGGCCTAAATAGGTCCAAATGGCCCGAATCGGCTTGAATCGGCCCAGAAGGTCTAAACCGGCCTAAATCAGTCCAAACGGACTGAATATGTCAAAGTGACCCAAAACGGGCCGATTTGAGAACTGTCGGGCCAAACTGGCAGATTCGGGCCGTTGCGAGCCAAAAGTGCCAATGCAGGCCTGTTTGGGCTCATTCGGATCAAACAGGCCTTTCCGACTAAAAGGGTCGATTCGGGCCGATTCGGGTCGATTCGGGCTGATTAAAACGGATTGGACTAATTTGGACTGCATAGGGCCGTATGGGCCGTATTGAGCCGTTCGGACCGATTTAGACTGATTCGGGCCGATTCAGACTAAATTGGGCCAAATCGTCCTAAATCGGTCCAGACGGTCCTAATTTACCCAAATAGGCTCAAAAAGAGATAATTGCGAACGGCTTAAATCAGTCCAAACAGCCTGAATATGTTCAAATGACCCAAAATGGCCTGCTTTAGACAATTTCCGGTCAAACAGGCCAATTCAGCCCTGTTCGGGCTCATTCGGACCAAATAGGCCTGTTCTGACTAAAAGGGTCAATTTACTCAAGCCGTAGGGACCGATTCAGATCGTTCAGATCGATTTGGCCTGATTCGGGCCGATTTAGGCCGGTTCATGCCGTTTGGATCGATTCAGTCCGATTTGGGCCCATTTGAGCCGTTTCAGACCGTTTGGACCAATTTGGGCTGTTTAGGGTCGTACGGACCGTATTGAGCCGTTTAAACCAATTCAGGCTGATTAGGGCCGTCTGGGCCAATCCTGGACCTTTTTAGGCCTATTTAAGTCGGTAGGGCCGAATCAGGTCGTTTCAAGCTGAATCCGGCCAAAAAGGCCAAAATGTTTTTTGAGATGTTTCAAAGTGCAACAAACCTTGGGCAATTGACGTCCAAGCAAATGATCGGCAGTTTTTCCGTGATACATGCGAAGTGAAATTTGAACGTTTCGTAGTTCCTCATCAGTTACTGTCTCACGAAGAAGTTGCCAAGCAAAGACCTTTGGCTGGGCGCCTTGAAAATATTTGGCAGCTTTTTCGGCGGCTCTTCTCACTGCTCCTTCTGGGAATGGACCATCATCAAGAACCTTCTCATCCTGGAAAACGAACTCGTATATATCGTGTATATAGTGACTAAATAGCTTACCTCTATCTCGGATTCTTTTGGTTGACCCTCATTCGCAAAAAGTTCTTCAGTGTCTTCTTCCCCTTCCATTTCTAGATCACCGTCGGAATCTTCGGTTTTCGATTCAGTTTGAAGTAATCTCTGAAACAAATTTTTCACAATCTATCTAGGCTAAACAGTACAGTCTTTCGAAATATGATCCCAGATTCTTTTTTCAGAAGCCATCAAATTGGTTGGGATCATATTTAGAATCGGCCGCATTTGAGCCGGCCGGATTAGAACTGCACCATATTGGAAATGGCCGCATTAGAACTCATCAGTTGTTCAGGACCAATATGGTCTCTTCCGCGAGAATATGCCGAAATCGGTCCTTTTGGCCGGACTCAGTCCGAATTGGCCTAACTGGTCCAAATTGGCCCAAATCTGCCTGAATCGGTCCAAACGGCCTAAACCAGCCCAAACAGCCCGAATCGGCTAAAATAGGCCCTAACGAGCGAAATCGGCCCAAATGCGTCCGGACGGCCTAATCGACCCGAATCGGCCCGAATACTTCCAGACGGCCTAAACCAGCTCAAATAGGTCCAGGCGGCCTGAACTCGCCCAGTCGGCTCAAATCGGCCCAATAGGGCCCGAACGGCCTGAATGAGCCCAAATAAGTCCAAACGGCCTAAATCGGCCCAGTCAGAATAAAATATGTTCAAATGACCCAAATTTGGCCGATTTAGGCACTTTCGGGTTAAAAAGGCTAATGTAGTCCTGTTCGGGCTCAGTCGGACCAAACAAGCCTTTCTTGACTAAAAAGGGCGGAACCGGGCCGATCAAGGCCGTTTGGGCCGATTTGGACCAATTTGGGACAATTCGGACAGATTTGGGCCAAGAAGGCAGATCCCAGCCTGTCCGGGCGGAACGGACCGGATGGGCCCTACCAAACTCATAAGTTATAATTCGGCCGGTTCTAATACGGGGTAGCACCCAGGATTCGACTCACCCTTAAAGAGCTTGTGGTTTGATCTGACATTGAATTGGTGGCACTAGGTGTAAACGACTGAGGTGGTGCTTTCTCCGAAATTACAGTTTGAGGGGCTGATGTGGATGGTATCCTGAAACAAGACATTGGCCCGAACTCTCTTTTCTCTAACACTCAATTCTTCGGCACCGTTCTAAAATCGAGGACCGATGCCATAAATCGAGGACCCAAAAATAAATCGAGGACCCAAAATTTTTATCAAGGAACCAAAAATTAAATCGAGGACCCAAAAAATAAATCAAGGACCCAAATATTAAATCGAGGACCCAACTAAATCGAGGACCCATGAAGACCTAAAAACATAGGCACTGTTCTAAAATCACAGGAAATTTATTGCGAGTTCAAACTCGATAGAAAAACCAACTTTCTTAAGAAGAAATTTTTGAGCTATGAAGGAGGTAGGAACTTTTGTTGTATTGAGGCTTGTGATGAGACTAAAAAAAGCCCCGGTGCTTTCGCAGCCGGTAACGCTTTTGGTGTTCTGCCAAATGGATCCTAGGTCCAAACCCACCAGAGATATCTACTGTCAAATTTTCGGAAAAAATATTTTTTGAGTTGAGCCCTTCTACAAAAAAATACTTCGAGTACTGGAAAAAAAACAGAACCAACGGGACCTTTCCCAATTTTTGTGAACATCATAGGTAAAAACGGCTTATTAAAACCACTGCCAAACATACATTTTTTCACTCTACATTTTCCCTAAGCTTCGGCCCTAAGCCTGATTAAGTGATGGGGTTTTTGCTGAACTCAAATATGAGAGAGGGGGGGGGGACTATACTTGAATATACCTGAAAATAATATTCCAGTACCCAAAGTTTTTTCAATGCTCAAAAATTTCTTCTTAAGGTTGTTCTATCGAGTTTGAATTCGGAGACGACAAAAGTAAGAAGTTCAAAAGATGGGGCCATGATTTCAAAATTGGGACCGTGATTTTAGTAAGGCCATAACCAAGTTTAGGATGGGACTGTGATTTTAGAACAGTGCCTATGTTTTTAGGTCTTCCTGGGTCCTCGATTTAGATGGGTCCTCGATTTAATATTTGGGTCCTTGATTTATTTTTTGGGTCCTCGATTTAATTTTTGGGTCCTCGATAAAAATTTTGGGTCCTCGATTTATTTTTGGGTCCTCGATTTATGGCTTCGGTCCTCGATTTTAGAACAGTGCCAATTCTTCACCTCTGATCAGACAGTCTGTTGGCGAGCACTTCAAGTATAAGGCTTAGTTTAAGATCCATATCAGTCAGGCGCAAATTCATTGAATTCAAAATTGTCTTGCACTCGTTGTTGTCGAAAAATGCAGCAGCCAAAGGGATTTCTGCCATCTGAAACTGGGTCGGTGTAAGTTGAGTTGTTGTGTGAGAGTTGGCCGTAGATGGGGTCTATAAGAAGGTTAGGGTGGACATCTAGATAGGCTGATCACAGTAATCTTCAAGTTTTGACGAAATAACGGAGGATCGTAGCGAATCCCAGAACTCAAAAATAATTTTCAAAAATAATTTGAAAAAAATTCACCGTAACCGAGTCAATTTTCGTCTGATCACCTCGAGACCCTGATTTTTGAAGTCGGGGAGTCAAGACGGTTCAGAAAAGTACCTACAAGTACATGTTCTGAAAATTTTTGATTTTTGACCTACCCATGCGCCTCTAAATTCGTGGCGAGACCCAAAAAGAAAATTTCTCAGAACCAGGTCTTGTGAGTAGTTTTCTGAACTGTCTTGACTTCCAGAACTCAAAAAAGTTGTTTTCATGGTATTAAGACGAAAATTGACCAGGATACGTAGATCTTGAAAAAAAAATTTTTTTCGGTTTTTTTCGGACAAAAAATTCCGAAAAAAATTTCTGGTGGTCACATCATCAGTATTAGGCGTTTTCTTTTCAAGAGAAAAGTGAGTTAGTTGAATTTAGAAAACAAGTTTTTATTAGTAATTAGAACCCTAGCTAACCGATCATAATAACATCCTTCTCCTTCTCCTTGAAGGACATTCATCAAGTTAGACAGAAACAAACACACTACTGCCCAACGGGGGGTCACAGAGTGAGACGATTGTCTGAGAGAGCGGGTGGACATCTCGCGTATAGATCTTATCTATGATGGCTCTCTTGTAGAAGAATTTGTCTATGGCATACTGACATTGACGTCGAATTGGGCTTTTGGAGCAACGGACCAGGAAAATCACCATGCAAACAAAATAAAAAGGCGCTTTACAGCACATTCTGTGATTTTCAGCTCAAAAAGCTGAAAATCTGAAAATTTCTGTTTCAAAAAACTTAATCATGATTATGATCATTTGTACCGGAATAACAACCCTGCTACGATAAAGTTAAATTCATCAGATGTGGAGGATAAATTGGAAGGGTTACACTTTATTCTTCGACTTTCAGCCAAAAAAGCTGGAAATCTAAAATTTTTCGAAATTAGTTTGAAGGGTACCTATCTAAACTTTATTAACTTCCTGTTTCACAAAAAAACTGGATTCAATCAAAATCTGTTAAAATTGGTACGGAATAGTTAAGATTTTCAAAACTTATTGCTCAGAATAAACAGTGAAAGTCTTCCCAAAAGAACCATTATCAAAGCAACAAACCGAAGAAAATAAAAGAGTGGGCCTTGAAAACGAGAAAGTGAAGCATAGGAGAGACGAAGACAGTAAGATCTGCGGGCATCTCAGGGGAAGTAGGGTACTGTGTAAAACGATATGCAAAGCTGAGAGAGAACAGACAGACATACAGACCAACAGACGGACGGACGGATGGTCAGAAGTTCATTGACCAACCCCACTTTTATTCTGAGCAATAAGGTCATAGGAGGAGAGAAAGACAGTGGATGATATAATGGTGGGAAAATGATTATGTAATGACAGTACAATAGCAATGAAATAGAGAGAAAAAAATTTTTCTCATATCATATGGATTTGGAGATGAAAGTGACCAATGTACATATACACCGAAATTCAAATCTGACGATGATGTTCAGCCAAGAAGGCTGAAAATCGAAAGTTTCAGTTTTTCCGACCCAGGGCTTGTGAGCACTTTTCTGAACCGTCTTGATCCCCTGGTTTTGAAAATCTGGTTTTCAGAAAGCACTGATCGAAACTAAATGAGCGGCACTGAAAAAATCATCATAAACGTTTTCAGACTTTCCACATTCCAGTAACCATGAAACAGTGAGAAAACTCGGAAATCATATTTTTTACTGTTTCTGAAAATTATTCCCAAATTAATTTTATAAATAAGTTTCTCAAAATCGAAGCTCCATAGTTTTACGAATCCCATTTTTCCGAGATTGAATTTCTGCACATTTTTGACCAACTTAACACTGGTGGCCTAGAAACCCAATTTTTGAGTTTTCTAGGCCACCAACCTCAATTAGGTGGAAAATGTGTAGAATTTGATTCTAAACAAAATGGTTTCTGTAGAATTGGAAAATATTGATTTTAAGCCAAGTTATAGCCAAAATACCGAAAAATTTTATTCTGAGCAATTGGGTAAAAATGAGCATAACTCGGCTCAAAATCCATATTTTTGAGTTCTGTAAAAACCAATTTGTTCAGATTTTAATTGCGCATACTCTGATGGTACTTAAGCCTAGATGGCCTAACTTTCCGAAATTTCGGTTTCTAGGCCGCCACCTTGATTCTGCTGTAACTTGGCTCAAAATCCATATTTTTGAGTACTGTGAAAACCGCTTTCGTCATACGACAATTCGTCATTTTTTGCTCCTAGCTGATGGCCTAGAACCCCAAACTATAAATTTTCTAGGCCACCAACCTCAAATAGGCGTGAAACGTGATTTTTTTTCATTTCCGAAAAAGTCTTATCAATTTTGGATGACATAATGAACAGTGATGTGTGTGTATTTGATGAGAATTGTCATCAGACGATAAGGAAGTTTGTCTAGTATATATAGTTTGTAAGCATAGAAGTGTCTACTATACTATATTCTGAATTTTTTGATTTTTTTTAAATTTTTATTTTCTTTAAAAAACTTCCAGATTTTCAGGTTTTGATTTTTTTTTTAATTT
>GL380197.1:30181-50830 GCA_000143925.2 Caenorhabditis brenneri | reverse complement strand
CGAATTGTCGTATGACGAAAGCGGTTTTCACAGTACTCAAAAATATGGATTTTGAGCCAAGTTACAGCAGAATCAAGGTGGCGGCCTAGAAACCGAAATTTCGGAAAGTTAGGCCATCTAGGCTTAAGTACCATCAGAGTATGCGCAATTAAAATCTGAACAAATTGGTTTTTACAGAACTCAAAAATATGGATTTTGAGCCGAGTTATGCTCATTTTTACCCAATTGCTCAGAATAAAATTTTTCGGTATTTTGGCTATAACTTGGCTTAAAATCAATATTTTCCAATTCTACAGAAACCATTTTGTTTAGAATCAAATTCTACACATTTTCCACCTAATTGAGGTTGGTGGCCTAGAAAACTCAAAAATTGGGTTTCTAGGCCACCAGTGTTAAGTTGGTCAAAAATGTGCAGAAATTCAATCTCGGAAAAATGGGATTCGTAAAACTATGGAGCTTCGATTTTGAGCCTAGTTTTGTAGTTTTTTTCCGGATTGCTCAGAATAAAAAAATTCAAAAAAAAATTTACTGTTTCAAAAACTGCTTGGCCTTAGTAATTTGCAGAATAAACCGCTCAAATCAATTCACACATAAGTGTTTCGAAAAATATGGCCTAACTTCAAAAAAAGTTGCAAAGTATGATCGGACTATCGATAAAAAATTTATTTTCCAGGAAAAAGACAAATTTTTGAAACAGTAAAAAATTTATATTAACTACAGAATGAAGAATCCGTCTTATCCACATTAAGCGAATCAAAAGTGAATAATGCCATTCGAACTCTATCATAAGAAATCAGGTCGACATCGTATCCACCGGCGAGTTGTACACTGGAAGTCCGTAAATTTACACCCAGAAGGAGGGTCTGGTCGAATTTTCTGGAAAATTTTTTTTTTCAGAAAAACGTATCCTCCCTGAAAAACTCACTCCACTGTACAATTCGCATTGTCACTCGGGTACAAGAATCCATTCAAATTATTTCCACAGCTACCGTACCACCAGCCTCTGAAAAATTTTTTGGAAACAAAAATGAAAAAAATCAAAACTTACCCATATCCCTTGGACGGTCCCACTTCATTTTCATCTTTGAACTCGAATTGGTCGCAATCGTTTCTGGAAAAAAAAATTCTGGAAATTTTTTTAGTCTGAAAACATTTTCAGACAAGTCTTGAATTTTCACTTCGAACTTTTTTTATACTGTTTCAAACAAAATTTTCAGGGAATTCTCGGATTTTTGAGAGGTTGGTTGCGGAAAATTCAGATAGGAATAAGTCTGAAAACCGATTTTCAGACGAATCTGAAAATTTCAGTTTTGGTTTTTTCACTGTTTCAAGGAAAAAATTTCAAGTTTTGTTTTTGAAAATTTTCCAGTTCCCAAAATTTCCCTCCTCCTAAACTCACTTAGATTTCGGCTTGCTATAAGTGGCTTCTGTGGAAAATGGTGCTCCAATATCTTTGAACGTGGAAGAATAATCCAGTCCAATTCCAGGTAAATCTGCAGTAGCCGTCAATTTGTACAGGTTGGCTTTGGTGTCTACCTGTAAAATATTATTTTTCAAAAAAAAGTTTTTTTTTGAAAATTTTTATTCTGAGCAATAGTACAAAAACTACCGTAACCCGGTCAATTTGCGCCTGGTGAAGTTGAAAACTGGACTTTTGAACTCAGGAAATCAAGACGGTCCAGAAAAGTACCCACAAGCCCTGGTTCCCTTCAACTCCATTTTTGACCTACCCATGCGCCTTTAAGGTCGTGGTGAGACCCAAAAATGAAAATTTTTCGGAAGCAGGGCTCGTGGGTACTTTTCTGAACCGGCTTGACAAGCTGATTCGAATAGTGTGGTTATTAGTGGGTTTGGAGCAAAACTGGTCGGGATACGGTGTTCGTGGTGGGACCCTAATATTGAATATTTCTAAAAAAATTTTAAATCTCTGAATGATTATACTTATTTGGACCGGCGTGGCTTTCTGATTCCACAGTAATTATTTTTCATCAAGCTCAGGAAATTTCTAATTTTGGACTTGTTCAAAATTTCTGAATACGGACAACAATCATAAAAACCGCCGCTAAAAACTCCAAAATTTCCCATGAAACAGTAAAAAAGCGTACCTTGAATCCATGATAAATCTGTTTTCCTCTCAACTGGGTCCCACAACAAATATCGATTTGAAGTGAATACACTTTTCCATTGTTGCTCAATGAGTTCATATTATCCAATCCCATCCAGAAGTTCTTTCCGATTCCTGGTTCTCCAAACCAATCGGAATAGTTGGAGTACGGTATGTCGAAGGTGATATTTGTGGAGGTTCCGCGGCTGAATTATTTTTTTTTATTGAAATTGTAATACATTCAGGCTTCATTGAAAAACAAACTTGTAGGCTTTTTTGGAATTTTTTTTTGAAACAGTAAAACTTTTTTTCCAAATTGGTCAAAATCAAAATTCGATTGTCTGAAAATAAATTATTTTAAGACCAAAAAATAATTTTTCGGTTTTTATTTCCATTAAATTTACTAACGATAAAATTGAAATTGAATTTTTTCAAAGAATTTTCTGGAACAGGAAAAAAATTTTCTTTAGAACGAAATTGATTTTTCTTTCAAAATTTTTCCAAAAATTAAACTTTTCGGAAAAAAATTACTATTTCAAATGTTTTCAGTTTTTTTTTTGGAATTATTTTTTTGATTGGGATTGTATCACTTCTGGATTATCATTGAGAAATAATGTTGTAGGCTTTTTTAGGAATTTTTTTTGGAACAGAATTTTTTTTTTCAAATTTTCACATTTTTTACTGGTCAAAATCGATTTTCTGAGAAAAAAAAATTAGATTATGGCCAGAAAACATTTTTTTTCGATTTTTTTTTCGAATTTCTAATAAATGATTAACTATGAATTTATGGTAAAATTTTTGCAGAGCATTTTCTGGAACAAGAAAAAAAAATTTCTTCGAGAGAGACAAATTTTTTGTAAAAAAATTTCTGTTCCAATTTTTTTTTCAGTTTTCTTTAATTTCTTTTTTTTGTTGTTTCAGTGGTCAAATGATTTTTTCAAATTTGTTTTCTGAAAAATACGTACCTCTGAATAACGGTATATGCTCCATTAGTGGTCTGCTCACAATAGACATCAACCGGGTTCAAACCATCTGGATAGATGGTTTGAATTCCCGATGTCTTATTTTTCACCTCATCACAGTCCGATGGCAGTTTGGGGGCTGGAAATGGAGAAATAATAGTTGGAAAGTTTGGCTAAAAATTTGATTCAAAAACCGTTAAAAACGATGAAAAATGATCCTGAATAAGGCAAAAAATAGGGATTTCAGGTAGTTCTGGACATCCCGACATTTGGATATCTGGATATTCAGACATCTGAGCATCCGCACATGTGGGTATCTGTGCATCTGGACATCCAGATAACCGGATATCCGGCTATATGGGTGACTGGATATCTGGACATCCGGACAAACCTGTTGTAGTCGGTCCAGGAGTCGGTGTGCTTCCAGTATACACTGGAGTACTGGTGGTCAAACTTGCCTCCGGAATATTGGTGGCCCAAGCGATGGAAATTCTGAAACGGTAAAATTTTACTCACTGTTTCAAAAAAAACTTTTATATTTTCTTTTAGAAAGTTGATTTGCTATCATGAGTTCATTGCAATTAAAAACAAAAAACAATTTGCTCTCTACTCACGTGGTGGCGAGTGTCCCTTGTCGTTTACTCGTGTATACATACACCCCTTGACTATCAGTTGTGTCAACTCGGAAGTCGTATTGATCGATGACACTCCCATCGACAGTGGTCAGTTTTAGACTGACGTTGAAACCCTGAAAAGTCGATATTTTTCGAAAAATTTTATTCTGAGCAATTTGATGAAAAATTTCGAAAATCTATTAATTTTTGGACACCCCCGCACCATTAGCTTCATTCGATTTGCTAAAAATATTTTTGCGAAACATCAAATTTTCAGTATGACTCATTCATAAATGTGAGGTCTATTAAACAGCTGATAAGCACACATTCACCCCATTTCCCAATTTTCCAGCAATTTGAGGAAGTTTCTACAAACACTTTCTCCTTATCATATGCATGATAAGCACACATTCACTCCATTTTCACATTTTCTCACTAAAATTTTTCGAAAATTTTTTTCAAAAATCAGCAATGACTGAACTGTCGGTGGTGGCAACGAAAACGTGTATCGATGCCGTGAAAGTAATTCTAAGCGTTATACAACTAGCGGCCAAGGAGATCCGAAAATTGCTGACACATCGGACTCTGGAGGATATCGAAATGTTGGAGACGATGATTCGTGAGTTAGAGGGCCTTTTTTCCAGAAAATTACCCACAGGCGCCGGTTCTGTGAAACTAGGGCTTCTGGGTACTTTTTTGAGGCATCCCAATAAATTGCACTGTTTCAGAGCGAGTTTTCAAATCGTCGAACAAAAACCTGCACGAGAATTTTGCCACACATAGGATTCCGGACCGTCTCAATTACTTTGCTGAGAAACTTACCGATTCTCATGGACACCGCTATTTTACTAAATACGGACCGGAGCGGTGAGCTTTTTTTTTTGGAAAACTTTGAGGCCAATTGTTGAGGAAGTGCTCAGAATTGGAGTTTCTTTGTATCTCGAAAATTTCCGATTCTATGAAACAGTCTTGTTTTCGGAATCAGGAACAGGGCTGTGCGAAAAAAAAATTTCGAAAAAAACCGAAAAAAAAAAATTTTTTTCAAAAATTTCAGACTGAAAAATTCAAAAAAAAATTTTTTTCGGAAATTTTGGTCCGAAAAAACTCGATGAACGAAAAAATGATTTTTCGAAATTTTTCAACTTTTTTCGAAAATTTCAATTTTTTTCGAATTTTTGGATTTTTTTCCAAAAATCGGCCCGAATCGGTCCAAACGGGCTAAATCGGCCCAAATAGGTCCAAACGGGCTAAATCGGCCCAAATAGGTCCAAACGGGCTAAATCGGCCCAAATGATCCGAATTGACGCAAGTGGTCCAATTTTTCCGACTCGGACCGATTGGTCCGATTTAGGCCGTCCGGACCTATTTTGGCTGATTTAGAAAGCCCGGACCTATCTCGGCCGACTTAGGCCGTCTCGGGCCTTCTGGGCCGATTTGGGCCCGTTTAGACCGTCCGGACCAATATCGGCCCATTCGGTCCCTCTGATCCTATTTGGGCTGATTCTGATCGATTCGGACCGATTCGGGCCGTTTTTTTAGGCTTACCGGACCATATCAGACCGATCAGGCCAATCCGGGCCAATTCGGGCCAAAAGGGCCGATTCCGGCCAATTTAGGCTGAGCGGACCGGATAGACCCTACAAAACTGATGAGTTCCAATTCGGGCAGTTCTAATCCTCAAAAAAAACATGTTTCCAGGCTCACAATATTCGAGTGCGTCCGGAACAAGGGCTTCTGGAAGCAAACATCCCCGGGTGGAATATTCTCATTCCCCATTATTTTTGGATGGACTGGTCATTGACGGAAATGTCAAAATGAACGGATGGAGCATATAGAAGAGACCGAAAGCGATTTGAAGTTTTGTGTCGAGGAGATCGAATCGATCTACGACCAGACTAACTTGCTGTTGTTGGATAACATGGCTGAGACTAATTCGTACTGAGCAATAAAGTTTTGAGAACCTAAATTTTCAAAACTAAGCCTAAACCTTGTCATACCGTAAACTCTGTGACTTCATTATCCTTGGGATCCGCCAAAATCAGGTTCAAATTAGAAATTTTTGTCTCTCCATGACTATTCAAAGCGATCTTGTCGGCAGTTGGTGAGAGCTCGGAGCCGCTGAAAATTTGTTTTTTTTTTCAAAAATATTTTTTTTTCTGCACAGCTTGGCAGAAAAATCATCGAAACCCGCTAAAAACTAGCGAAATTACAGAATATTTTGCCATAGAACTATCCTAACTCGGTCATTTGATCAAATCTTTTTGAAATTAGAATAATTAGGATCAGAAAGTCAAGACGGTTCAAAAAAGTACCCACAAGCCCTAGTTACCTTTAATTACATTTCTGACCTACCCATGCGCCTTTAAAATCGGGGCGAGACCCAAAAATGAAAATTTTTCAGAACCATGGCTTGTGGGTACTTTTCTGAATTGTCTTCACTCATTGATCTCTAAAATCTTGAATTCAAAAAGTTCTGACCAAAACTGACCAAGTTACGGTAGTTTTTACAAGATTGCTCAGAACAAAAAAAATTGAAAAAAATTTTTTTTTGAAACTCAGTCATGATTATACTCATTCGAATCGTCTTGACATGCTGATTTCAAAAAAATTATTTTCATCAAGGTTACTGTAACTTACACAGCCACCCCTCCACTTAGATAGGTGTTACATCCATATCCAACGAAACCAAAGGGACTACAAGGAGTCCCATCGAGAAGGGTCCCGGATGGATTATCGATTTCTCGGATCAATACTTTGAAATAGGAAGATGGGGAGGCATGGGTCTGAAATTTTTTTTTTGCAATTTTTTATTGCCGGAAACTTCAAAATAACACTTACCAAAACGATCAATATGAGAATAAAAACCCCACCAGCCAATAATTTAGTCATTTTGAAAAAATAGTTTCAAAACGAAGAAAAATGATAACAAATTGACTATTTATTCACTGCTTATCAGTTGAAATTTGACACGAATAAGCCGATTCGGGAGAAACGGAAATTGTTTATTTCAAAATGAAATGTTTCAAAGATATTGTTGTGTGGAACTGGAAAAAATTTCAAAATCAGTTTCGAAATCGAAAAACATTTGGAAAATAAGACGGAGCCAAGCAATTCCCCTCGTCTATTATATATTTTTGACTCTGTACTCTATTTTTTTTGCTTTTTTTCTGCATGACACTAATCAGAGTAGTATTATGGCAATCAGTGTAAAAGCAAGTGCTGGCCGAAGATCCGACAACTCGACGGCCCCGATATCTCATCACGAAAATTACCGCGTGAATTCAATTTCTAGCGTAAGAAATTTCAATAATTTTAATCGATTTTCAGCGAATTTTTTTTTGTGAGGGAGAGCTAGAAAAATTTCTGAAAGTCGATGGAGATTGATTGAATTCGATGAATCTTACGGTAGCAATTAAGTTTGTACGGTAGTTTTCGTGGTGAGATATCGGGGCAGCCAAGTTGTCTGATCTTCGGTCAGCACTTGCTTTTACACTGATTGCCATATACTGAAGATATTTTGAAACAGCAAGAATGAATTCTAAAAAATTTATTCATTGTTGATTTTATGTTTGCAAAATTGTTTTTTTGGGAACAATATCTTATCAGTAATGAAGGGTTTGTGTCGGAAGGTATTAGTGATGTCAAATACAATGAAACAGGGAAAAAGTGATAAGATAATTGTTTACCTCCAAAATTAAAAAAAAATCAAACACTGTTATAAAAACAATTAATTGTCGAAAGGAAGCCAGTTGTCCGGAATAAAACTGAAAAATTCTTTTCTCAGCTTGAAATTCCATTTGAAACTCACTCTTCAGAATAAATGCGAACTACCAACACTTCCTGTCGTCCTTCTTTGTATTCATAGTCGATATTCAAATAGTATTGGATTGTGTTGTTCACAACAATAGTATCCGAAAACCCCGAATAAAAAATCTGGAAAAAAATATACTTTGATCTAAAAACAAAATTCTTTTTTGAAAAGCTACATCGGCGTTCTCAACAGACAAATGCTTGTTTCCGAATTCATCAGTTAATGTGTAGTTCGAAGATTTCAGACTTCCATCCACTTCTGAATAAGCAATAGACAAGGAAAAGTAGATTTCACTTACTATGGTCCTGATAAACTGTTTCGAATCGAACCCAATCATCTCCTCCCGGATTCCCTAATACTTTGACAGGAATAGTTTGGCGTCCTGTTTCAGAGACTAAAAATTTGCTAGCAACGATTTGGTTCGGGATAAAGATTAAATGTTCTGCATCGAAATACATCTAAAAACATTACATTGTTCTTTGGTAAATAATGAACAGATGCTGAGAACTTGTTGTATGATTTCTCTCTTTAAAATTTACTCACATTATTTATATAATCACGGGCACTAAATACACAATAACCATTGGTCCTTGTGGCGATTTCGAACATTGCCGATGGATTAGACCCTCCTGAGTTGTTGTCACTTGATAGGATATAGACGAAAACATGATTTTTTTGAAGATTAGTGATCAGATCCTTAATTTCCACTTCATTTGGATATCGTTTAGCAACAATCACAACTGTTGATCCACAAAGATATTCAGTGTTTTTGAGGAATTTCTAAAAATTAGTCTTACATTTTTTATCGAGCGTTTTGGCATCACTCACCTCTGTCATATCAAACATATCACTTCCAGTTGTGGTCTCTATAAATCCTAGTGATGGATCAGGTGGATTGAAATATAGAGATTGATTGAAGGACCTGGAAAGAATCATTTTTCGTTTAGAAAATGAATAAATAATCACTTGATATCATTGAAGTAACGTATATTGTCTTCATTCTTCATATCCAGTCTCACAGTTCCATACGTATTCCACAACGACGTTGATAATAAATACCTTGGCCAATAGTCGAATATATACTCCACATCGGCATAAACAAAATCAGTAGAATACGCTAACAAAAATGTACGAGGAGTGCTCGGTGTGCACGATGTTCCTGAAAAATAGGGTTTTCCTAAATTTCAATTTTTGAACTTTTCAAATTTTTCTGAAAAAATGTATAATATCATAGTTTTATCTTTACTATTTGGGTCGGATGCTTCACAAGATTATCTGTAAACGAATCTGAAATTTGTTTTAATTATTGGAGAATATAGTAGTAAAATTGTAGCAGAATGGAAGGGAATGATTTTTATCAGTAAATTTTTTCGAATCAAAAATCATAAGGGAGAGAAGTTGATAAGCAAAAGTGATGTTCATGGAACAGTATAATATTAATCTTGAGCCGAGTTACGGCGAAAATACCGAAAAAATATATTCTGAGCAATTTAGGAAAATTATTATGACTCGGCTAAAATTTGATATTTTGAGTTTTACAAACATCGTTCCTATCAGGATTGAGTTTTTCATCTTTCAATCCCACGGTGCCCTGCGCGTAAAATTTTCTCGCTTTTCCCCTCGTTGTCTCGCACTCTCTCGCACTCTCGCCCCTTTTTATGGCCGCCACAGTGCGCATAGGTTATCGCAGGAAAAGCTCCGAATATACACCTTTTAAAGCATTTTTTGTTCTTAAAAACATGAAATTGAACAAAATGAAAGAAAAAGAACCAAATAGAAAAAAAATTATTTGCCGAAATAAAATAAAATAGTCACTACAGCTCAGTAAAAGTACACTATACTCTTTATCATGTATAGCTCAACTTAGATTATTATTATGTACTTTAGGACTGTTAAAACGTTCTTAAATATGAGTAAATTCAAAAATTGATCTTATTCAATTACTAGACAGAAAGAAAACGTCATCAAGAAGTGGAAGAAGCTGAGTACGATCACATTTTTTGGGAAGAGTTTACTATTCTTTGCATATCTTGGTTGCCAGTGAGAATTTCAAGAATCTGTCAACTAATGAATTGTTCAGCAGATAATTTTATACAACTTTTTAGTTGAAAATTTTTTTCTATCTCGTGCCACTCTCCAGATACACCATCTTGAAGGAACACCTCTATTATAGCGGCATACCGTAAATTCTCCAATTGAGGTGCATGCAACTCTATTTTTCAAAAGCCCCTTGGGAGTGCACCTTTATTGGAGGGGCACTTCAATTGGAGGGTGCAACTCTATTTTTCGAGAGGATAATTTTTTTAGCTTTGTCATACTGAAAATGACAGATCGATAAGAATCAGATCCTCTTTTTGAGCTGAAATCGCTCCTTTTTCGGCTATTTCTTATTCTGCGCTAAGACTTTAAAAAAATTCAGTAATGAAGTATACTACTTTTCTTTTTTAATCATTACAGTTGTAAATCTGTTCAAAAAATAAGATATTTTTCGATTATCGAAAAACAGTTGGAGGGCACTACAATTAGAGGCGCACCTCAATTAGAGGGTGCAACTCTATTTTTCCAAGGCCCCGGCGGAGTGCACCACTATTGGAGGGGCACTTCAACTGGAGGGGCACCTCAATTAGAGAATTTACGGTATCTTGTGAGCCAGCGTAGATAGAAAAAAATGTTTAACTAAAAAGTTGTTCAAAATGCTATAACAAACAATTTACTAGTTGATAACTTTTTTCCAGCTCTTAAGATTACCGAGATAGGAGCTATTTAGTCAATGCCACCAAATTTTCAGTACTAAAGTTGGCACTGGATTCGCATCTTAAAATTTTTATTCAGAGCTTCGTTTTTGACGAAATCACTCAGTCGAGGTCTCAAAATGACCGCAACAAAATTTAGAAACTTTTGTCGGCAGCACTTTTATCAAATAATTTTTTGTTTTTCCACAAATTCAAAAAATACATCAAAAATCCTCATTTTTTTCGAATTTTCAACTGAAATTTGTTTTGGAAATAACTCATTTCAAACTTTATGAATCTGGATGGTCAAGGTCGGAAAATGTTTGTCTCGTCAATTCAAACAACTTGTCGGCGCTCGATTTCCAAAAAAAAATTTTTGAAAGCGAAAAATCGAGAAAATCCGACAACCCTGACCAGCACTCCAGAAACGGTTAACTTCAGGCAGTTATACTGTTGATTTTTCTAAACCAATTTGACAGTGAAGTGTTATCAAATGTTCAAAATTCAATTAAAATACAAATCTGATAAGTTGAATCGGTTAAATTCTTCGAAAAATTGCAAAATATCGAAAAATTGAGTTCAAATCTTATTTTGATCATAACTTTGTTCTTTTTTGTCGAAATTTGTCGGTTCATAGCTTAAAAAATTCCTTTTTCAATCCTCTACACATTTTTATCAAGAAAAATTTGATTCCGTCAATTTCACGGCTTTCTATTTTTGCGGGTGCAAACGCGCTCCCCGGTCACGCGACGAGAGGGAAGAGAGTGTTTTTGTCTGCCTACAGTAGTTTTTTGCGAAAAATTTTACGCGCAGGACACCGTGCAATCCGTTTGAACTTGGTGGCCTAGAAAACTCAGAATATGGGATCCTAGGCCACCAATCCTAATTCGGCCAGAAGCCTGCAAAATTCAATTGTGTGCAAATGCTACCGTAAATATATATATCCTAGTTTTTTCACCTATACATTCCAAAAGTTTTTCCTAAAATAATTTTTTTCTGGAGGGGAGTGAATATGTGAGTAGAGAATTGGATGGGAATGAAGGAAAATGATAACGATTCTACTTTTTATTCACTGCTTATCAGTCGAAATTTGACACAAAAAGGGCATTTAACGGAAAGTACTTACTTCAAAATCACATGTTTTAACCATTTTGTTGTTTGGAATCGGAAAAAGTTTCAAAATTAATTTCGAAATCAAAAAACATTGAGAAAAAAGAGGAGCCAGGCAAAATCCTTAATAAATTACACCTCTTGAAGTGAGGCTTCAAATAAAGTTTTGTGTTGTTTTTCTGCTCATTTTTCTGGATGACACTTTTTCAGAGGGGTATGGACTGAATAAGTACTGAATCAGCAAAAATGAGAAACTTTTTTTTTAATTGCTCATTTTATGGTTGCAAAACTTTTTGAAATCAATTTCTTGTCAGTCATAGAAAGTTTGTGTCGGAAGGTATTAGTGATGTCAAGTATCATAAAACAGAGAAAAAAGTTGATAAGAGATATGTTTACTTTCACATCTTCTCACTTTTGTATTTGCAAATTTTATCGATTCCCAATTTTATATTGTCACATGACAAGCAACTATGAAATTGAACTGTTGAAAACTATGATCTTTATGAAAAAAAAAATTACAATAAAAAAACAATAAAATATCATGTAAGTCATCAATTGTTGAATGGAAGCCAGTTGTCCGGAGTATAACTGAAAAGTAAATTTTCTAATCTTTTTTGTATCGAAACTCACAATTCTGAATAAATGCGAACTAGCATCACTTCCTGTCGACCTTTTAGGTATTCATAATCAATGTTCAAATAGTATTGGACTTTGCTGTCTGCATAAAAATCGTCAAAATACGCAGTGTAATCAGAGTGCTGAATAGATACAGTGCTTTTAGAAACCAAGCAAAAAAAATACCAAGTAGTTAGTATACGCAGTTTTGTTTCCAACCTCATCAGTTACCGTGTAATTCAACGATATTAGACTTCCATCCATTTCTGAAAATATTATTATTGTTTTATGGAAAAACGAGTTTTTGGTAGCTTACTATGATCTTGGTAAATGATGTTGAGGTTAACATAACTAAAACCTTCATACTTTGAAAATATCATGAATGGTATTACTTGACTGCCTTTTCCAGAAACAACTAATTTTCGGGCTACGAATTGATTCGGCTCAAAAACTAAAAAAGGAGGTTGATTATATAACTGAAAACATCAAAATACAACTTTTCAGACATTGGTTCGCACCATAATAAGACTGTTTTCAGTACTGAACACACAATAACCATTGGTCCTCGTGGCCAAATCGAACATCGCAGATGGATTAGACCCTCCTGATGGGGTGTCACTTGATAGGATATACACAAAGACATGATTCCTTTGAAGATCAGCAATCAGATCTTCGAATTCTACTTCATTTGGATATCTTTTAGCAGCTATCGTGACTGTTGATCCACAGAGGTTATCAGTGTTTTTGAGAAATTTCTGTAGGTTGTTCTAAAACTGGTCAGGGAATTCTTATTCAACTCACTTTTAGTATATTAAACATGTCACTTCCAGTTGTATTGTCCATATATCCTAATGATGGATCAGGTAAATTAGAATAAAGGGATTGATTGAAAGCGCTGGAAAAACTACGGTTTGAAAAACTTTCATAAAAAATAATCACTTGGTATCTTTGAAATAATGTATATCGTCTCCATTCTTCATGTCCAATCTCACACTTGCATACGTGTTCCATAAGGGCGCTCGTGATAAAAACACCGGCAAGTCAAATAAAACTTTTACACGATAATCAAGATCAGTAGAGTATGCTAATAAGTATGTGCGAGGAGTGCTTGGTGTGCATGATGGTCCTAAAAAAATAGGCTTTTCACCAGTTTTGAAAAAATCTAATATATTTTTGACTTAAACATTTTTCTAAACTTAGTAATTCTCCTAAATAATTTTTTTCTTGGGGGGGGGGGGGGTTGAATATGTGAGTAGAGAATTGGTGAGAATGAAGGAAAATGATAACGATTCGACTATTTATTCACTGCTTATCAGTTGAAATTTGACACAAATAAGACGGGCTCTGTGGAAAAGGAAAATGTTTGTTTCGAAGTGGAATGCTCCATAAAATGTGTTGTTTGGAATTGGAAACACTCTCAAAGTTAGTTTCGAAATCAAAATTTGTTTCGAGTGTACTCTTTCCCATATTTGTTAAAGGTACTGTTGAAAAACTATAACGTTTACAGAAAAAGTCAAAGTCAAACACGGTTATAAAAAATTAATTGTTGTATGGTAGCCACTGGTCCGGAGAACAACTGAAAATGTTATTTTCTAAACTTGAACTTTTGGTTTCCATAACTCACTTTATACAATAAATGCGAACAACCATCACTTCCTGTCGTCCTTCTTGGTACTCATAATCAATATTCAAGTAGTATTGGACTCCTAACAACATTTCAAACGAATCACAATACTCTGTGTATCCGATGCTCTGAAAAGTTTGACTGATTCAAAAAAAAATTGTTTTTGAATTACTATGCCTGTCCGAGAATATAACAACTTCCCACTTTGATCAGTTACAGTGTAGTTTAAAGATTTTAAACTTCCATCCACTTCTGAAAAAACAAAAAGTTCTGAAATTCACAGAAACAAATTTATGACTTACTATGATCCTGATACATAATATGGAATAGAGACCAATCGGCACTTCCCAGCCAATCTACTATTTTGAACGGTGTAGTTTGACTGCCTCTCCCAGAGACTTCAAACTTTTTAGCAGCGATTGGGTTTGGCGCATAGGTTAAACCTATCGCATTTGTATATACCTGAAAACATAAAGAAAATATGTTTTATTTCTCAAAATTTGTTCTCACTTGATTCAGCCACTCTTCAGTACTGAACACACAATAACCATTGGTCCTCGTGGCGACATCGAACATTGCAGATGGATTAGACCCTCCTGATGGGGTATCACTTGATAGGATATGCACAAAAACATGATTCCTTTGAAGATCAGCAATCAGGTCCTCGATTTCCACTTCATTTGGATATCTTTTTTGCAGCAATCACGACTGTTGATCCACAAAGATATTCAGCGTTTTTGAGAAATTTCTGGAACCTTCCATAGAACGGTAAAATAGATCGAAAATTGAGAGTTCTACGTCAGGTAATAAGGATTTTTAAATAGAATGTTTTCTAGTGTCATCTGCAACCAACCCGTAAAACATTGAACATATCACTTCCAGTTGTATTGTCCATATATCCTAGTGATGGATCAGGTGGATTCGAATATAGAGATTGATTGAAGACCCTGAAAAAAGTTACATTTTTTGAAAGACTTTTACAAAAACTTACTTGACATCCCTGAAATAATGTATATCATCTCCATTTTTCATATCCAATCTCACCGTTGCATACATCATCCAATAGGGCGTTCCAGATAAAAAGCGTGTCAGATCATGAAATAAATATCTCACATTGGTGTAATTAAGATCAGTAGAATAGGCATATACCGTAAAAACTCCAATTGAGGTGCATGCAACTCTATTTTTCAAACGCCCCTTGAGAGTGCACCACTATTGGAGGGGCACTTCAATTGGAGGGTGCAACTCTATTTTTCGAGAGGATAATTTCTTACGCTTGGTCATACTGAAAAAGGCAGATCAATAAGAATTCGACCCTTTTTTTCGAGCTGAGATGGCTCTCTTACGCCTATTCCTTACTCTGCGCTAAAAGTTTTAATAAAATGCAGTAATGAAGTATATTACTTTGTTTCTTCAATCAGTTACGAAGATATTTTTCAATTTTGAAAAAAAAAAACAAAAAAAAATTGTTAGAGGGCAATACAATTAGAGGCGCACCTCAATTAGAGGGTGCAACTCTATTTTTCCGAGTCAACGGCGGAGTGCACCACAATTGGAGGGGCACTTCAACTGGAGGGGCACCTCAATTAGAGAATTTACGGTAGATAGGTGGACATCATGTGTGTGGGGCATAATGGTGCTGAAAAATAAGATTTTCCTAAATTCGAAAAATTCTTTTATCTCAAATGTTTCATATTTTTCTGAAAATGTTTGATTATCAATCATATTTTTCTGGGTCGAGTGCTTCCCCAAAACTACTGAAAGTAAATCTGAAATTTGTATTGAATATTTGAAGTATCTCTTTAATTTTGGCTTGGGTGGTTCCAGAATTATTCAAAAATTTGTCTGAAATTTATATTGAAGAATTTTTCTAAATATAAATTTTTCCTAATTATTCTTTTTCGGGGAGGGGGAAGTTTGTGAGTAGAGAATGGTAGAGAATGGAGGGAAATGATAACGAATCGACTATTTATTCACTGCTTATCAGTCAAAATTTGACGCAAATAAAACGGTTTGGAAGAAACGGAAATTGTTTAGTTCGGAAAGAGGCGTTTCAAATATTTTGTGGTTTGGAACTGGTCAGAAAAATTTCGAAATCAGTTACAAAATCAAAAAATAAAATTTAAAAAAAGACAGAGCCGAAAAAATTTCATATTAATTACCACTCTTCCAGTTAGGTTTCGTTTATATTTTTATTTATTTTTTTGCTTGTTTTCTGTATGACACTAATCAGAGGAGTGTACTAAAAAAAACTGAAACAGTAAAAAACCGAAAATACTTTGAGAATGATTTTTTTTTACTGCTGGCTTTATGCATTCAAAAAAATCTTTTTCAGAAACAAACATCTTATCAGTCATAAAAGATTTGTGTCGGAAGGTATTAGTGATGTCAAGTACCATGAAAAAAGGAAAAACCTGATAAGAGGATTTTTTACTTCCACATTTTCTCTTTTCTATATTTGCAATTTTTTTTTGATTGCCGATTTTTTATTGGAAAAAGACAAGTAAATGTGAAATCAAATTGTTGGTGCAAACTAAGCTTTATTAAGAAATATCCCACGCAAAAAAGTTCAAAAAATCAGTCACTGTTATAACAGCAATCAATTGTTGAATGGAAGCCAATCAACCGGAATATAACTGAAAAATTATTCTCTAAACTTGATTTTTTTTGAAAGCTGACTTTTCGGAATACATTCGAACTACCATCACTTCCTGTCGCCCTTCGAGGTATTTATGATCAATATTCAGATAGTATTGGACTGAATAGTTTACATATAAAGTAATCGAAAACCCCGTTTAAACTATCTGAAAGAAATCGTTTGATTTAATAACAGAAAATATATTTCAAAACGTTACATAGGCGTTATCAACTTTAAGATGTCTGTTTCCAAACTCATCAGTTACAGTGTAGCTCACAGAAATCAAACTCCCATCCATTTCTGAAGTATGCGATAGACAAAAGCGAATTGAAAGTCACTTACTATGATCCTGATAAACAACTTCGATTCGAATATAATCCTCCACTCCCGGATCCCCTAATAGTTTCAATGGGATAGTTTGGCGTCCTGTTCCAGAGACTGAGAATTTGCTAGCAACGATTTGATTCGGGGTAAAGGCTAAATTTCGTACATCGACATACATCTGGAAACATTACATTGTTCTTTAGTACAGCACTTTGAGAACTTTGCTGAATTATTATAAAGGTATAGTACGCATTCAGACTTTTTTAAAGGCGCATAGTCTTGGTCTCGTCACGAAACGCCACTCGAACAGTTTATAATATTTCTCTCTTCAAGGTCTGCTTACACAAGCAAGATAGTCTTCGGCACTAAACACACAAAATCCATTGGTTCTCGTGGCGACATTGAACATTGCAGATGGATTAGACCCTCCTGATGGGGTGTCACTCGAGAAGATATACACAAACACATGATTCTTCTGAAGATCAGCAATCAAATCTTCAATTTCCACTTCATTCGGATATCTTTTTGCAGTAATCGCAATTGTCGATCCACAGAGATATTCAGTGTTTTTTAGAAAATGCTGCGAATTGTTCTAAAATTTTTCAGGAAATTCTTATTCAACTCACCTTGAGCACATCAAACATGTCACTTCCAGTTGTGTTATCCATATATCCTAGTGACATATCAGGTGGATTAAAATAGAGAGATTGGTTGAAAGCTCTGGAAAATGGTCATCCATCAAAAAACTTCCATAAAAATTCTCACTTGACGTCTTCGAAATAATGTATATCGTCTCTATTCTTCATGTCTACTCTGACAGTGGCATACGTATTAAACAAAGGAGTTCCTGATAAATGATATGTCAATTGGTCAAAATAATTGTCATCGATGAAATCAAGATCGGTGGAATACGCATATAGAAAGGTACGTGGGGTGCTCGGTGTGCATGATGGTCCTGAAAAATATGGTCGGGTGTCTCAAAAAATATTTGAACAGCTGTCTGGAATTCCTAGTTTGTGAGCAGAGAATTGGCGAGAATGAAGAAAAATGATAACGAATTGACTTTTTGTTCACTGCTTATCAGTCAAAATTTGACGCAAATTAGACGGTTTGGAAGAAACGGAAATTGTTTAGTTCGAAAAGAAATGTTTCAAATATTTTGTTGTTTGGTATTGGTTAGAAAAATCAAAAAATTAGTTTTGGATTTTAAAAAATTTTCTGAGAGATAAACACATAAGCACATTTTTTGATAAACACGCACATTTGAGCTCTGGAAACGATCAAAAATTAAAATTGTGATACTTTTATTGAACATATAGTATTGATCCAAAATTAACAGTTTAAAGAAAAGAAGTTACTAAAAATCAATTGTTGAACGGAAGCCAGTTGTCTGGAATATACCTGAAAAGTTAATTTTCTAATCTTTTTTTTGTTGGAAAGCTCACTCGTTAGAATACATGCGAACTACCATCACCTCCTGCCGTCCTTCTTGGTATTCATAGTCAATATTCAAATAATATTGGACTGTGTTGTTCACATATAAATAATTGAAATACTTAGTGCATCGAGTTTCCTGAAACGTTCTAGTGTTTCTTATGACCAAAAGTGATGAATTACCAAGTAGCGACGAAAATAATTTTCATCTCCTAATTCACTAGTTACAGTATAGTTCAAAGACTTGAGACTTCCATCCACTTCTGAAAAAGTATTCATTTGAAACCAAAATAGTGTAATCGCTGACTTACTATGATCCTGATAAATAATTTCGAATTCAATATAAACCTGTTCATTATACTTCAACAATGTTTTAAACGGTATAGTTTGTCTTCCCTTCCCGGAGACAACGAATTTTTGAGAAGCAGCGATTTGATTTGGTGCAAATGATAAATATGAAGCCCGATGAAATAGCTGAAAACATTAAAATAAATTAATAACAGACATTTGTTCTCACTCCATCTAGATAAACTTGAGTACTGAAAACACAATAACCATTGGTCCTCGTGGCTACATTGAACATTGCATATGGATTAGACCCTCCTGATGGGGTGTCACTTGATAAGATATACACAAACACATGATTCTTTTGAAGATCAGATATCAGATCTTCAATTTCCTCTTCATTTGGATACCGTTTGGCAGCAATAATGACCATTGATCCACAGAGATTTTCAGTGTGTTCGAGAAATTTCTAGATTTTTTTTTATATTTTTTATTCTGAGCAGTTCGACTCACTTTGAGCACATCAAAAATGTCACTTCCAATTTTTTTTGTCCATATATCCTAGTGATGGATCAGGCGGATTAGAATAAAGAGATTCGTTGAAAGCGCTGGAAAATATTCTTTTTTCAAATGACTGTCACAAAAAAAGTTACTTGAAATCTTTGAAATAATGTATATCATCTGCATAGTTCATATCCAATTTCACATATGCATACGTATTCCAATACGGCTTTCCAGGTAAATAGTCTGTCAAATAAAAGAAATAGTTGCCATCGGTGCAATTGAGGTCAGTAGAATACGCTAATAAAATTGTGCGAGGAGTGTTTGGTGTGCATGATGGTCCTGAAAAATGCGGTTTTTCTGAATCTGCAAAATTTTAGTTTCAAAATTTTATAATTATTTCCTGGAATTGTTTTGTAATAATATTTTTTATATTTGGGTCGGGTGCTTCACGAAATTATCTGAAAAATTTGACTGAAAAATATATTGATTATTCGAAGAATATAGTGGTGAAATTGAAGTAAAATGGAGGGAGAATGATTCTTATCAGTTGATAGTTTGAAATTATAAGGAAGAAAATTGATAAGGCATTTTGTTTGCTGTGGAATGTTGAGGTTTAATAGACCAACACCACCACTGACTACAAACTAAAAATGGGCGGAGTCAAGTGAATTCTTAATCTATTACACCTCTTTGAGTATTCGCATTTCCTGTACTACCATGCGCAGGTGAGTATGCGCTGAGAAAATTACGGAACAGTAAAAAACGTCAAATATGAATTTTGTTTTCCGCCAAAAATGTTTTATTTGGAAATCAATATCTTATCAGTCTTAAAAATTTGTGTCGGAAGGTATTAGAGATGTGGAATATTATGAAACAGAGAAAAAATTGATAAGAGAATGATTGTTTACTTCTAGATTTTCGCTGTTTCAGTTTTGCAAGTTCTGCTGATTCCCAACTTCACATTGTCAAATGAAGCAGAAATAAATTGTTTATTGATAATTATTCACGAAAAAAATTGCTTGAAAAAACAGTCACTGTTATGAAAGAAATCAATTGCTGAAAGGCAGCCAGTTGTCCGGAATAAAACTGAAACGTTTTCGAATTTTCTAACCCTCGTATACAAAACTCACAATGTTGAATACATTCGAACTAGCATTACTTCCTGTCGCCCTTCGAGGTATTCATAGTCAATATTCAAATAGTATTGGACTGTTTCGTGAGCATTAATATAGGTGAAAAATCCCGTGTATTCACTCGTGTACTGAAAAAGTTTCATAATTTTTAACAACGAGAAATTTTGAAAGCTACATCTAAACCAGACCACCAATGTTTTTTTCCAAACTCATCCGTTAAAGTGGAATTCATCGAAATCAGACTGCCATCCACTTCTGAAAAGCTTCTTATAGACAAAAAAAATATAAAATCACTCACTATGATCTTGATAAACAATTTCAGTTCGAATAGAATCGTAACCTCTCGGATTCCCTAACATCTTGAAAGGGATAGTTTGGCGTCCTGTTCCAGAGACTGAGAATTTGCTAGCAACGATTTGATACGGGGCATAGGCTGCATTGCGTGCATCCATGTACATCTAAAAACAACACACTAGATAATGATAAACAAACTCAAAATTTGCTCACATTAGGCAGATAACGTTCAGAACAGAACACACAATAACCATTGGTCCTTGAGGCCAAATTGAACATTGCAGATGGATTAGACCCTCCTGATGGGGTGTCACTTGATAGTATATACACAAACACGTGATTGTTTTGAAGATCGGATATCAGATCCTCGAGTCCCACTTCATTCGGATATCGTTTGGCTACAATCACTATTGTCGATCCACAGAGATATTCAGTGTTTTTGAGAAACTTCTGTAATTTTTTTTT
>GL380197.1:2023-21869 GCA_000143925.2 Caenorhabditis brenneri | reverse complement strand
GGGGGCTAATTTGCCACGCTCAAACTCATTTTTGGACATTGGGCAGTGATGCACCCTAAGCCTCCTTCTGAAGTTCTAAAAACTTTGAAAATTTGAATTCCCGCCAAGGCTGCCAAACGGCAGGCCACACAGGGCCGCGGCCTTGGCCGGTCGAGGGGAGGATGTGCAAAAAACCTTTTTGCACATCTTAGAAAAAGCCGCGGCCTTGGCCAGCGGCACGATTTGACAGCCTTGATTCCCGCCAAAAATTTTGATCATTTGAATTCCCTCCAAAAATTTTGAAATTTTGAATTCTCGCCAAAATAATCAAATGTTCTGACGTTTCTGGAAGTTTCTAGAAATTTCTGCAAGTTCTGGAAGTTTCTAGAACCTTCTGGAAGTTCTGGAAGTTCTTAGAAGTTTCTGGAAGTTTCTGGAAGCTCTGGAAGTTTCTAGAAGTTTCTTGAAGTTCTGGAAGTTTCTAGAAGTTTCTGCAAAGAAGGGGAATGTTTTGGAAGGTTATCCATCCAGAGCTTGCCAGTTGAGTTTTTGGAGTACTGTATCTACCGTAATCCTACAGTAATCTCCACCATTTTTTGATGGTGTACTATTGGGGTCCCTTAGGTAGTACATGCAAAAAATGGAACAATTCTGAGCACTTCGAACCCCTTTTTAGATTTGATTCGGAGCACGGATTACTGTAGCTATCGTAATCCTACAGTAACCCAAGCTCCAAACGGTATAGAATTGAAGTGCTCGGGGACCCATGATCATGTGCCAAGTATGGTACCAAACGGTCGAAGGGCTCAAAAGTTATTCAGTGATAAGTGCTGGACAGACACACACACAGACAGAGCTTGCCGCTTACTAGGGAACTATCTGACCTCAAGTTGGACTTTAGTTACGTATGGCATATGGTTTGGTAGAGTGAAACATGCTGATTCCGAATATATAGAAGAGATATACCGTTACTATATAGAAGTTAGTATATAGAAGAGATATACCGAGTCTGTGCCAAGTGATGTCTTATTTTCGAAATTGATCGGATTAAAATATATTTTAAAAATAGAAATTCGTAGAGCAAAACGTTTTTTTGTAGAACTGGAAGTCGAAAGTGAGTGTAGCTCAGAATAGAACATTTTGGAATAACTTTCAGAAATTTCTCAAAAACACCGAGTTTCTCTGTGGATCAAGAATTGTGATTCATGCTAAACGATATCCGAATGAAGTGGAAATCGAGGAACTGATATCTGAACTTCAAAGGAATCATGTCTTTGTGTATATCTTATCGAGTGATACCCCAAACGGAGGGTCTAATCCATTAGCAATGTTTAATGTCGCCACGAGGACAAATGGTTATTGTGTGTTCAGTCAAGATGGAGCTCTGAATAGAGTGAGAACAAATGTCTGAAATTATTTATTCAGATTTTTTTTTCAGATTTTTTATTTTTTTTTCAGTTTTTTCAGTTTTCAGTTGTATTCCTATTCCTATGAAAAGCCTGTAGCCAGTGAGCCGAATCAAATAGCTGCCCAACAGTTTGTAGTCTCTGGGAAAGGAAGTGTGACTGTACCGTATAAAACACAATCGCTAATTGATTCTCCGAATCATGTACACTACGAGTTCATTTTTCAGGATCATAGTAAGCCACCAAATTCTCTTCTAGAATAAAACTATATGATCTTCAGAAATGGACGGTAGTTTGACTTCTTTGTACTCCACTGTAACTGATAAATTTGGAACGCAACTTAAGAGGCATTCTGGCTATATGGTGAGGAAGCGCCGTTATAACGTTGGCACACTTTTTTCAAGTTGGTTTTTTCTGGTTGATATATTGTATGTATATGACCGATAGTCCCCTAAGTACAAAACAGAAACTCAGATTAGGCTCCGCCCCTTTCCTACTGTAACCGAGCACAAAATCGTAAAAAATGAAAAAATTTTCCTGAAAAATATTTTGACCAAGTTCGATCGGGAATCAATTTATGACATGTTTTTGACCATTTTTTGTGTTCAGACAAATTTCCCAACTCTGCTCCTTCATTGGGAAAAAACTCGATTTTGACCCAAAAAACCGATTATTTTTTTGTTCCTGGGGCCGTCCTAGAAAATTTTTGCACTATGCACAGAAAATAAAATTTATTTTTTGAAACCTTCGATCTGGGTGGTTGTAGGAAAAAAATATGAGGTTAGATTTCGCGGTGACTCAAAGCCGATTTTCAGCAAAGTTTGCTCGAAATCCCTGAAAATCAACGTACCTCCCTCCATGGTGAAAAATGTCAAAGTCACGGATTTGGCTAATTTTTTGTATACGAGTAGTACTACCAATATGCAACTAGTGCCCAAAATTTAGGCGTCTCTCGATCTGTCTCTCTGAACTTATAACGGAATTTGGAAGTGCCACCCAGAAATTCCGTCATCTGGTTTGTATCTGGTTTTCTGAAACTTTTTTCAACTGGGGATGCTTTTTTTATTTCACGATATAATTTTCAACATGCTCAGCTTGATAAACCAATATTTTTCAAGTTAGATCCGAGGTGTTTTTGAGAGCTTGTACCATTATAAACAAACTTTTCCGAAGTAATGCAGATGATATTGTGACGTATAACGTGTTTTGTTGAAAAACTCGGTCAGAACACTTCGGAACCATCTCAAAAGAGATTTATATCACAAGTGTGACATGTTGAAAGTTATATCGTGAAATAAAAAAAGTATCCCCAGTTGAAAAAAGTTTCAGAAAACCAGATACAAACCAGATGACGGAATTTCTGGGTGGCACTTCCAAATTCCGTTATAAGTTCAGAGAGACAGATCGAGAGACGCCTAAATTTTGGGCACTAGTTGCATATTGGTAGTACTACTCGTATACAAAAAATTAGCCAAATCTAACCTCATATTTTTTTCCTACAACCACCCAGATCGAAGGTTTCAAAAAATAAATTTTATTTTCTGTGCATAGTGCAAAAATTTTCTAGGACAGCCCCAGGAACAAAAAAATAATCGGTTTTTTGGGTCAAAATCGAGTTTTTTCCCAATGAAGGAGCAGAGTTGGGAAATTTGTCTGAACACAAAAAATGGTCAAAAACATGTCATAAATTGATTCCCGATCGAACTTGGTCAAAATATTTTTCAGGAAAATTTTTTCATTTTTTACGATTTTGTGCTCGGTTACAGTAGGAAAGGGGCGGAGCCTAATCTGAGTTTCTGTTTTGTACTTAGGGGACTATCGGTCATATACATACAATATATCAACCAGAAAAAACCAACTTGAAAAAAGTGTGCCAACTGATTCTCACGGATTAGGCAGAATGCGTCTTAAATATGCTAAATACTTGGTAGTTCATTTTTTGAGGCTACCCCGAATCAGAACCAAACTTTGTGACATTGTGGGGACCCGAATTCTGAAAAAACGGGGGATATGAATATATGAAATTGAAGAGGGGAAAATTCTCTATCAAATGGTATTTATCTTATACAGAATCCAGGTCCCAGCAAAATCACAAACTTTGGTTCTGATTCGACCAGTTCTGATCCGAAGTAGCCTCCATTTTTTTGGAATTTCGGTTTGAGAAACACTGGAACTTTTCAGGAAAAACAGTTCACAGCGTATTACTATGATGTTGATGTGAACAACACAGTCCAATACTATTTGAATATTTACTATGAATACCAAGCAGGACGGCAGGAAGTGATGGTAGTTCGCATTCATAGTGGACGGTGAGTTCTGGAAACAAAAACTTCCAAACTTATAAAATTATTTTTCAGTTACGTCCCAGACTACTGGCTTCCATTCAACAATTGATTCATCTAGTTTTATTTGGTCAAATAATTTGAATGAATTTTTGTAAATTCATTTTTTGAGCTGTTAATTTTGGATTTAAAAAAAGTATCGCCTATTCCTTCTTCACCTGTTTCTAGTGTATATCGAAAAATTCTAAAGTTGTGTGAAATAGTTGCCTCTCACTTGCTATTGGGAGTTGATAAAACTTGCAATTTTCAAACAGCAAACATCTAAACGTAAACAATCATTCTCTTATCACTTCTTCCCGTTTTCATAGTATGTCACATCACTAATACCTTCCGACACAAAACCTTTTATGGCTGATCAGGCACATTTTCCAAAAAAAAAAAATTTTCGGTGTACATAAATTTCATTATCTGAGAATTTCTTGTTTTTATACAGTACATACGGTAGCAATTAAATTTATACGGTAGTTTTCGTGGTGGGACACCGGATCTGGACGCCGGCCACAACTGTCTTTCATACAGATTGGCATAATACTTTGATGCCATGAAGATTTTATTTCAGTAAAAAACACGATTTAATTATCAAATGGAAGAAAATAGCCGATTTTGTAGCTGAAAAATGTTTTTTTTTCGCAAATCAAACATTATTTTTAACTCACTCTCCACCATAAAATCGCATTTCCAGATATCCCTCACGATCTTTCTCGTACTCATAATTCACCGTCAATGTGTACTCTACGGTATTATTGACAGTAGGAAAAAAGTAGCAAAGGGTGTCATCGGTGCTCTGCAAAAACTTTTTTGTACCCCTAGAAATTCGAAATTGAGAGTGCTATTTAGGTGTAATTTTTCAGAACTGGAAAGTATCGATTTTGAGACGAGTACTGCTCATTTTTAGAGATCGCTCATGCTCATCCCTCATCATAATCATTTTTTCGGTAAAACGGGTATAACTCAAGTTCATTATTCTTCAATTCTTTGAATATCGTTTTGTTCAGAATTGAATTCTGCACATTTCAAACCTAGTTGAGTAATGGTGGCCTAGAAAACTCGAAATTTGGATTTCTAGGCAAGCGAGTGTCAACTTGGTATAAAATGTGCAAAATAGAATTTTTTAAAAATTGGAAAATTTGGGTTTTAAGCCAAATTAAGGCTGTTTTGCTGAATTGCTCAGAATAAAATTGTTCGGTAATTTGATCATGACTCAGCTCAAAATCATAAGTTTCTTAATCTGAAAGTTGCGTGTTGCTCAGAATTGAAGTCTGCACCTTTTGAACCTAGTTAAGAGTTGATGGCCAATCTCGAAATTTTGGTTTTTAGCCCATCGTCTAAAAACTTACCAGAACATATCCGGAAACGATCACCTCCCCATTTGGATCTGCCAATATATAATTGAGGGATTTGACACTTCCGTCTCGCGCTGAAAAAAACACTGTTTGGATAAAATATTCAAAAAAAGATCTTACGATGCCCCAAAAAGGTGATGATCATTCCCAACTGTTGTATCGGAATTTCTCCGTACACCTTCACTGATAGTGTTTGATTGCCGGACCCCGAAACTCGGACGTTTTTCGAAGCCACTTGATAGGGCTTAGTGATGAATGCGATGGAGGATATATAGATATCCTGGAGAAAAACACAAAATTGGGTCAAGGTACGAGAAACGCGTCAATTCTCCGAAATTGCGCAGATGTCTAAGCTCCAACAAACCAAAAAATGGTTCACAAAAGTGCGCTAGGACACCGAAAAAGCGCCTAATGCCCCCCCCCCCTAAATTTGGCCTGAATTAACGTGACACTAAATTTGTTCGAAACTCCAAAATAGCGTCTCAGAGAGAGGTTGTGGAATTCCCGCGGGGGATTTTGGGGAATCGGAGTGTCGAGAGAAATTTTTTGCAATTTTTTTCGTGAACCAATTTGGAACGTGGAAAATGTGGACCATGAACTGTAAAAGATTGCAAATATTCTCTCAGTATAAATATTGAATAAAACCTTGACCTCTGCTAAAAACCGAGCTAGTACGACACTCCGATTTCCCAAAATCCTCCGCGGGAATTCCACAACCTCTCTCTGAGACGTCAATGTACCAGACATGCGCCAAGCACCGAAATTGCGTCAATGCACCACAACAGCGCAAAGTCACTGGAAAAATGCGATTGCACCTAGAATGCGCGCACCAGGACACTGGAATCGCGCAATCGCACCAAATACGCGCAAAGACACTAGAACAACGTCAATGCATTAAAATTGCGTCAGCAATCAATACCTACAAATAAAAAAAACATATTGCCTCCGAAAATACAATATCCATTGGTTTTGGATGAAATTTCGAATAATGCCGCTGAATTTGTGCCTCCAGATGGGGAGTTATGAGCAACGATATAAACAAAAATGTGATTATTTCGGAGTTCCGAAATGAGTCCCTCTAATTGAGATTCGGATATCGTTTTGCCACTATGAAAATGGAAGAGCCACAAAGAGACGGGGAGGTTTCGAGGTATGTCTGGAACGTTTTATTTTGGTTTTTCAAAATTTTTATTTTGAGCAATTCACCCTTATCACTCTAAGAATATCACTTCCAGTCGTTGAGTCCTGATAACCTAGCGATGGATCGGGTTTGTGGGATAAAATTGATGCGTTGAAGCTTCTGGAATGAAGAAATTGATGGCCTAGGATCCCAAATTCTGAGTTTGCAAATTTCTAGGCCACTTACTCTACGAAAACTCACGTAATATCATAGTGATATGCGATTTGTTCCTCATTCCGCGTGTCGAATCGAATATTGACGTAGGTTTGCCAAGTAATGGGGTTGGTTGATATGAAATATATAAGTTCGCCGAATCCTGACTCCACGATAGTGTAGTTCAAATCGGTGGAATAAGCAAATAGAATGGTCCGTGGGTCGGTGGGGGAGCATTGAACCTCTGAATTCAGGTTATATTAAAAAAAAAAACGTTTCTATTATAATCTTTTCAATTTTGATAACCCATTTTTAATTTTTTTTAAATCTAATAATTCTTCTAAACCTGAAAGTTTTTCTATCAAAATTTTAAATATTTTTTCATGGTTTTTCTTAATTAGGGTCGGATGCTTCCTGAAAATGTCTGAAAATGAATCTGAAATTCACAAAGTGGGGAGAAACTATCTCGTTTATTTAGTGATGAAATAATTGTTTACTGGAGCGGGGGAAGTTTGTGAGGAGAGAATTGGAGGAAATGAAGGAAAATGATAACGACTCGACTATTTATTCACTGCTTATCAGTCAAAATTTGACACAAATAAAGCGGTTGGGAAGAAATGCAAAATGAGAATTTTCTAGTTATTCGATTGCGGCTGAAACAATTTCAAACAAATATAGCCTGCGTACACCATTCCTGTACTAAAAGAAATCGGATACAATATTTTCCGTTTTTCTCGAAAAAGTAAAAAGTAAAGGTAGTTGCTTCTTTTCTTCACAATCTGAATTTACCGTACACTCTGTAATTAAGCGGCTCCTCTAATTGTACGGCCCCTCGAATAGAGCGGCCCTCCCGAGGGAGTATTGAAACTAGAGCGGCCCCCTTAATTAGAGCGGCCTTAAAGCTATGACGAACGTATGAAATAGGCCGGAACTACTGTCGGAAAAACGTCAAATCTTTGCAATTAATTTCTAAAGTTCAATAGAAACTTTCAAAAAACGAGGTTTACTCTCAAAATGATCGGAAAATCGAGAAAATGGCCTATTTTTGAGTTTATTTTTCCTGGAACGAATGCATTGAAACTAATGCGGCCCCCTATAATTGTACGGTCCCTTTATTAGAGCGGCCGCCTGAAGAGGGGTTGAAACTAGAGCGGCCGGTCGCTCTATTAAAGAGTTTACGGTATTTTCTGTACGTTACCTTTTTTTGTAAAATTCGAGTCAACAATAACAAATATTAATGCTCTATTTTTTCTGTTTCGTATACTTTAAAAGTGGCCGGACAGGAAAAAATTATGGTTGCTAAAATTGAAGAACAAAGTTCACTTAACTCAAATTTCAACTCTAAATGAGGTCATCTATGCTCTGCTCAAAGATTTGAAACAGCCGCATTTACATAGGCAAAGTCACCCATACTTCGTTTTTGCCCGTGTGGCGCAGTCGGTAGTACGCGCGGCACCAAACTGAAATGGTGTGTAAGTTCGACCCCACCGATGGCAACAATTTTTATCTTATCTCAAAATATGGTAAACTGGCAAATTTGTGCATGTACCACATCCTACGTCAAATTGCGTATTTGCACTAATTTCTGCACCACGAGGCTTTCCTGTCCGGCCACCTTTAATGCTATGAAAAATTTTATTCCAATAAAAAAAACGATTCAATTATCAAATGGAAGCCAATAGCCAATTTTGTAGCTGAAAAATAGTTTTTTTTTTCAATCAAGAAAATAATTTTAACTCACAGTTCACTATAAAATCGCATTTCCAGATATCCCTCGCGATCTTTCTCGTATTCATAGTTAACTGTCAATGTGTACTCTATGGTATTGTTCACCACAGGAAACCCCCAGCAGAGGGTGTCATTGCTTTCCTGAAAACTCTTTTTTCGTGGCCCAGAATTTTGGAATTGAGTTTTCTAGGTCATTTGGGTGTATTTTTCTTAAAATATCGATTTTGTGCCGTGTAATGCTCATTTTTAGGGATTGCTCAAAATAAAATTCTCCGGTAAATCGGGTATACCGTTCTGAAAACTCACCAGAACAGATATAACCGGTCCGGAGGTGTTCACCACTCCATTTGGATCTGTCAATGTAAAATTTAGGGATTTCACACTGTTATCGTCACGTGCTGGAAACAAAAATTTCAAATTTTCGAAAAATAAAACTTACGATGCTCCAAAAAGGTGATGATCATTCCCAATTGTTGTGTCGGATATGCTCCGTACACCTTCACTGATAGTGTTTGACTACCGGACCCCGTAACTCGGACGTTTTTGGATGCCACTTGGTAAGGGCGAGTGATGAATGCAATGGAGGATAGATAGATTTCCTAGAGAAATGTTGTGAAAACTGCGTCAAGGCACGCAAAACGCGTCAGGTATCCAAAAAAAAGAACGCTCAGAAACCGAAAAAGCGTCAATGCGCGGGGCCACGAAAGATGCGCCAAGACGTCAGAATAACGCCAAGGCACTAGAACCAAATCACTACTTGACACCGAAGCAGTGTCATCGAACTAAAAATGTGCCAAAGCACCGAAATCGCGTCAATGCACCAAAATCGGGCAAAGTCACTAAAATTGCGTCAATGCACTATAATTGCGTCAGCAATCAACACTTACATTTGGAGCATATCCATCGGGTCCAAAAATACAGAATCCATTGGTTTTGGATGAAATTTCGAACAATGCCGCTGAATTTGTGCCTCCATTCGGTGAACTATCCGCAATGATATAAACAAAAACGTGATTATTTCGAAGTTCCGAAATGAGTTCCTCTAATTCAGGGGCATCATTTGGGTACCGTTTTGCCACGATGAAAATGGAAGAACCACAGAGAGACGGACAGGTTTGCAGAAATTTCTGGAACATGTTTTTTTTTTAATTTTTTGAATTCTTCGCAATTTTGCAACTTTTATCATTTTAAGAACATCGCTTCCAGTTGTCGAGTCCTGATATCCCAGTGATGGATCGGGTTTGTGGGATAAAACTGATGCGTTGAAGCTTCTGAAATCCAACAAATAAGCGGTGGCCTAGAAATCCAACATTTGAGTTTTCTAGGCCACCAATGCTTAAGTAGGTTCAAATTGTGCAACATTTTATTCTAAACAGATTGGTGTTCTTAGAATTGCAAAATATTGATTTTGAGCCGGGTTACTGTCATTTTTCTGAAAACTTCCTATTGCTCAGAACACAATTTTTTCACTATTTCGTTAATAACTTGGGTCAAAATCAATAATTCTCAATTCTGATAACGCCAATCTATTCAGCTTTGCTCTATGCACGGTTCTTAGGATCGAAAATTGCTATGGCCTAGAAAAAAAAATTTGGATTTCTAGGCCATCAATCTAGAATCGCTATAACTCGCCTCAAAATCATCAATTTTCAACTTTACAAGAACCCATCTGTTCAAAATTGAATTCTGGACAACTCTAGTGACCTAGAAACCCAAACTTCAAATTTTGAGTTTTCTTGGCCACAAACCGGGAGAAACTCACGGAAAGTCATAGTGATATGCGATTTGTTCCTCATTCCGTGTGTCAAATCGAATATTGGCGTAGGTTTGCCATAGACTTTCGATTTTCGTGTAGTATAGCATATCGTCGAACGCATGCTGAACGATAGTATAGTTCAAATCGGTGGAATAGGCGAATAGAAGAGTCCGTGGATCGGTTGGGGAGCATTGGGCTTCTGAATTGATTTGATCAGAATTTAGAATTTTTTTTCATTAATTTTTTTTTCAAATGATTTTTTGATTTAGGTCGGGTGCTTCACGAAAATGTCTGAAAATGAATCTGAAATTTGTATCGATTATTGAAAAACTGTAGTACTAAAGTTCACTGAAAGCTCACAAAATGGAGAGAAACTATTTCATTTCATTAATAATGGAATAATTTTTTTATTGGAGCGAGGGGGGGGGGAATGTTTGTGAGTAGAGAATTGGAGGGAATGAAGGAAAATGATAACGAATCGACTATTTATTCACTGCTTATCAGTTAGAGTTCGAAGCAAATAAGGCGATCGATTCTGCGGAAGTGGAAATTGTTTGTTTCGAAACAAAAATTTTCGAATTTTTTGTTGTTTGTGGCTGCAAAAATTAAAAAAAAATTTCCTGCAAACATCGTTCCCGTACTTATGAAATCCAATGCAATATGTTCAGAGTTTTTCTTTTGAAACAGTAAAAATAATTTTGTATTTTTGGAAAGACCGATTTTGACCAAAATAATTAATTCGGTTTCAAACGAACGTTTTATTTGTTGAGCTTCATTGTTCCCTACTTTTCCATACAGATAATTCTTGAAAAAAATTTTATTTTGAATAATGTACTGTTACAAAAAAATGTATATACTTCCAAATTCTTGGTTCGGAAACACTCAGATGTGATTGAAATTATATTATCAAACAGTAAAAACACAATTTTCCCCAACTCCAAACTACAAAATATTTGAAACATTTCATTCCGAAATCAGCAATTTCCGTTTCCTCCAAAACGTCTTGTTTGCGTCGAATTTTGACTGATAAGCAGTGAATAAATAGTCGAATCGTTATCATTTTGCTTTTTTTCGCCAATTCTCTAATCATAAACTCAGCTCAAAGTAAAGTCTACATCGATAGCTGTTCGGAGAAAAATGTCGACTTCTGGATTTGAAGAGGGGGTGGCTTGCTGGAAAAGGGGCGGGACCAAAAAATATTATGTACAAAATGTTTAGGGGGTCTTAAATACCTATTGTGTCAATTACCAGCTGGTTCTCAAATTTCCTAATTCCCTCGCTATAACGGGCGATGCTAAATTGATCCATGGAATGCCTCTTAAGTTGAAGAAATAAATATTTTCCTGCTCCCGAAATACGACATCACTAGAGCCTTCAATTTTCCATAATTCAAATAACTATATGACATAAAAAAATTTATTCCAGTAAAAAAAACGATTCAATTATCGAAAGGAAGCCAGTAGCCAATTTTGTAGCTGCAAAAATATACTTTTTTGATCAAGAAAATAATTTTTAACTCACTCTCCACTATAAAATCGCATTTCCAGATATCCCTCACGATCTTTCTCGTATTCATAATTCACTGTCAATGTGTACTCTATGGTGTTATTCACCACAGGATAATCGTAGCAAAAGGTTTCACCGCTTTGCTGCAAAATTTTTTTTGTATGCCTAGAAACTCGGAATATAGTTTTCTAGGCCATTTTCTTGTATTCTAAAAACTCGTCTAAAACGGTATAAAACCTCACCGTTACACCGGAAGTGTTCACCTCTCCATTTGGATCTGTCAATGCATAATTAAGAGATTTCACACTCCCGTCACGGGCTGAAAAATGACTCAGTTTCAAAAATAATTCAAGAAACCTACGATGCTCCACAAAAGTGATGACCATTGTCAATTGTTGTGTTGCATATGGGCTGGGTCTGTACACCTTGAATGATAGTGATTGACTGCCGGACCCCGAAACTCGAACGTTTTTCGATGCCACTTGATAGGGGCGGTTGATGAATGCAAAGGAGGATATGAATAGTTCCTAAAAAAAATCACGGTAATCGTGTCAAGACACACAAAACGCATCTACACCTACATGCCCAGCATAACCATAGCGTCCGAAAATACAAAATCCGTTGGTTTTGGACGAAATTTCGAAAAGTGCCGCTGAATTTGTGCCTCCAGTTGGTGGACTATCCGCAACGATATAAACAAAAATGTGATTGCTTCGAAGTTCCGAAATGAGTCCCTCTAATTGAGGGGCATCATTCGGGTACCGTTTTGTTACAATGAAAATGGAAGAGCCACAAAGAGATGGAGAGGTTTGCAGAAATTTCTGGAATTTTTTTTTTGGTTTTTGAAAGTTTTTGTTTTGAGCAATTTCCAACCTTTATCACTTTAAGAACATCACTTCCTGTTGTCGAGTCCTGATATCCTAATGATGGATCCGGTTTGTGGGATAAAATTGACGCGTTGAAGCTTCTGGAATAAGAAACATCATGGTGGCCTAGAAATCCATAATTTGAGTTTTCTAGGCCTTCAAAGAAAAACCCTGCAAGAAATTCTGAGTCGATTGGTTTTTACAGAACTCAAAAATAGGGATTTTGAGCCGAGTTATGCTAATTTTACCCGATTGCTCAGAACAAAATTTATCTGTATTTTGGCTATAACTTGGTTCAAAATCAATATTTTCAATTAAATTTACGAATTTTGAACCTGATGAAGAGTTGGTGGCCTAGAAATCCAAATTTTGAGTTTTGCAGTTTTCTAGACCACCAACTTCACTAAAACTCACGGAAAGTCATAGTGATATGCGATTTGTTCCTCATTTCGTGTGTCGAATCGAATATTGGCATAGGTTTGCCATAGCTTTTGGAAGTTCGTGAAATATAGCATTTGATCGAATCCGCTCTCAACGTTTGTATAGTCCAAATCGGTGGAATACGCGAACAGAAGAGTCCGTGGGTCGGTGGGGGAGCATTGGGCTTCTGAATTCGGTTATTATTAAAAAAATGTTGTTACATGGTTGTTTTACAGTTTCAACAACATTGCTCAAATTGCATTTTTTTACCTAAACATTTTCCTAAACCTAAGAGTTTTCCTAAATATTTTTTTGTTCCTAAAATAATTTTTTCTGGAGGGAGTGAATATTTGAGTAGAGAATTGGCGAGAATGAAGGAAAACGATAACGATTCGACTATTTATTCACTGCTTATCATTTAGAATTTTACGCAAATAAGGCAGTTCGGAGGAAACGGATGTTGCTAATTTCAAAACGAAATAGTTCAAATACTTTGTTGTTTGGAATTGGAAAAAATAACTTTTTACTGTAAAAAATGTAATTTCAATCACAACTGAGTGTTTGCAAACCAAGAATTTCGGAACATATACATTTTATTTTTTGAAACATAACATTATTCAAAATATAATTTTTCCAAGAATTATTTGTATAGAAAAGTAGGGAACAATGATGTTCAACAAAAAAAAACATTCGGTTGAAACCGAATCGATTATTTTGGTCAAAATCGGTCTTTCCAAAAATACAAAAAACAATTTTTTTTACAATTTCAAAAGAAACACTCAGAAAATATTGCATTTGATTACATTCAGTAACGGTAACGATGTTGCAGAAAATTTTTTTGAAATTTTTTCACAACTAACAACAAAAATTCGAAAATGTTCATTTCGAAACAAACAATTTTAATTCCGCAGAATCGTCTTATTTGTGACCGAATTTGACTGATAAGCAGTGAATAAATAGTCGAGTCGTTATCATTTTCCTCCATTCTCACCCAATTCTCTATTCACAAACATTCCCCGACCCCAAAAAAATTATTTTAGGAACAAAAAAATTATTTAGGAAAACTTTTAGGTTTAGAAAAATTTTAGGTTAAAAAAATTTTTAAAAAAATAGAACTTGAGAAATGAGATTATTGATAGTGAAAAAAAAATTATGATTAAACCGTTTCTTATCCAAAGTTGCCTATATTTAGAAAGCCAATGCTCACCAACCGACCCACGGACTCTTCTGTTCGCGTATTCCACCGATTTGGACTATACTATCGTTGAGAATGGATTCGACAATATGCTATATTTCACGAAAATCCAATATCTATTTCGAACCTATGCCAATATTCGATTCGACACACGGAATGAGGAACAAATTGCGTATCACTACGATTTTCCGTGAGTTCTTGTGGAGTTGGTGGCCTAGAAAACTTCAAATGTGGGTTTCTAGGCCACCGAATCTTAATTAGGTTTGATATTTGCAGAATTGCATTTTGAGCAAACGTTTCTCGGCCATCACTTTCTTTTTTCCAGAAGCTTCAACTCATCAATTTTATCCCACAAACCCGATCCATCACTGGGATATCAAAACTCAACAACTGAAAGTGATGTTCTTAAAGTGATAAAGGTTTGAAAACTGCTCAGAATGAAAACTTTCAAAAAACCAAAAAACATATTCCAGAAATTCCTCGAAACCTGTCCGTCTCTTTGTGGCTCTTCTATATTCATTGTGGCAAAACGATACCCGAATGATGCCCCTCAATTAGAGGGACTAATTTCGGAACTCCGAAATAATCACATTTTCGTTTATATCATTGCGGATAGCTCACCGAATGGAGGCACAAATTCAGCGGCATTGTTCGATATTTCATCCAAAACCAATGGATTTTGTGTTTTCGGAAACAATACTTCATATGTAGGTGTTGAATGCTGGCGCAATTTCCGATTATTGGCGTGTTTTTGGTCTAATTCTGGCGTCATGGCGCATTTCTGGATACAATTCTCGATATTTCTGGACACGTTTCACTTGCTTTGACGCTGATTTTACTTTTTGAGAATACTTTACGCATTTTTACTTTCTTGGTGTCTAAACGCGTTTTGACTGTCTTTGCGCAATTGAGTGGCTTTGCACGATTCTGGTTTCTTGGCGTACTTTTGGATACCTGACGCTTTTCTCGTGACTACCCTATTTTTGTGTCTTTTTTCCAGGATATCTATATATCCTCCATCGCATTCATCACTCGCCCCTATCAAGTGGCATCGAAAAACGTCCGAGTTTCGGGATCCGGTAGTCAATCACTATCAGTGAAGGTTTCTCAGACACAACTATTGGGAATGATTATTACTTTTTTGGGGCATCGTAAGTTTTCTTTTTTGTTGAATTTTTTCTCAAACAGATTTTTTTCAGCGCGAGACGGTAGTGTCAAATCCCTTAACTATACATTGACAGATCCATATGGGGAGGTGAACACTTCCGGACAGTGTCAATATGGAATGGATGGAATGGTGAGGTTTTGGACCGGTGGTCTAGCAACCAAAATTTGGATTTCTAGGCCACTAACTCTTAACTAGGTTCAAAGTGTGCAGAATTCAATTCTGAGCAACATGCAACTTTCAGATTAAGAAATTTAAGATTTTGAGCAGAGTTATAACCAAATCACCGGAAAATTTTATTCTGAGCAATTCAGCAAAATCTCCATAACTTGATTTAAGACCCATATTTTTCAATTCTGAAAACACCATTTCAGTAGAAATTCAATTTCGCACATTTTGAACCCAGTTGACACTCGGTGGCCTAGAAAATCAAATTTCGAATTTTCTAGGCCACCGCTTCGTAGGTAGGACGAAGTTGTGTAGAATTCAATTCTGAACAAAACGATATCTGAAAAATTGAAAAATAATGATTTCGCACCGAGTTATACCCGATTTAACACGGAAAATTATTCTGAGCAATTCATGAGAATGAGCATAATTTGATTCAAATCCAACATTTTTCGATTTTTTGAAAACTTGCCTGAGTGGCCTAGAAAACTCAATTTCGAATTTCTAGGCCACCAAATTTTATTTTTTTTCAGGACCGCGACGACACCCTCTGCTACCAGTTTCCTGTGGTGAATAATACCATAGAATACACACTGACAGTGAATTATGAGTACGACAAAGATCGTGAGGGATATCTGGAAATGCGGTTTTATAGTCAATAGTGAGTTTAAAAAAGTGGTTTTACTTTTCAAATGAATATTTTCTTTTTCAGCTACAAAATTGGCTACTGGCTTCCTTTCGATAATTGAATCGTTTTTTTTCTTACTATAATAAAATTTTTTAATGGCAAAGAATTCTTTGAATTTTAGAAAAATGAAGGATTCAGTGATGTCTAATTTTGGGAGCAGGAAAATGTTTATTTCTTCAGCTTAAGACTGATTTACTGCTGTACTATTGATTATAATCAAAATGAAAAATTTGAAACACTTTTTTTGAAACAGTAAAAATATCTGTGCATTCGCTATACTTTTCTATCGAAAAATAGGAGACCACCATGGAAACGTTTTGTTTAACAATTGTTTTCGTAAAATGAAACAGTGAATTTTTTTTACAAAGTTCCACATTTTACAGAAATTCTAAAAAAATAGTTACTGCTCAAAAAATTTCTTGTTGAACTGTATCTTGATGACATTTGATATATTTGCGTCAACTTTCAAAAAAACGTAAAAAGTCGTTTTCTCAACTCCAAACAACAAAATATTTTAACTATTTCATTTCGAAATAAGCAATTCCCGTTTCTTCCGAACCGCTTCATTTGTGTCTAAATTTTACTGATAAGCAGTGAATAAATAGTCGAATCGTTATCATTTCCCTTCATTCTCGCCAATTCTCTACTCACATATTCACTCCCTCCAGAAAAAAATTATTTTAGGAATAAAAAAAATTATTTAGGAAAACTTTTAGGATTAGAAAAATGTTTAGGTAACAAAAATTGGCTTGAGCAACGACATTAGTGAAACTAAAAAAAATATGATTAAACCGTTTCTTATCCAAATTTACCTACATTCAGATGCCCAATGCTCCCCCACCGACCCACGGACTATTCTGTTTGCCTATTCCACAGATTTGGACTACGATTGGAAAATTGAGCAAGCATTCAGTTTAATGTTAAGCCTGACAAAAGACGAAAAGCTATGGCAAACCTACGCCAATATTCGATTCGACACGCGGAAGGAGGAACAAATCGCATATCACTATGACATTTCGTGAGTTTTCGTGGAGTTGGTGGCCTAAAAAACTTCAATTTGTGTTTGTAGGCGACTGTAGTAGTGCAAAGTTTTTTAGAATCGAACAATGTTCATATTGCGCCAATTTATAGCAATTGCCCAGATTTCCAAAATTGGGTGTCAGCGTCAAGCGAAACCAGGTCGATTTTTTTGAATATTTCTCTAATATTTTTCTAAATTGCACAGAATGAAATGATTTGATAATTTGGTTATACTCATTACTTCTGAGTTCTCTGAAAACCAATCGACTCCAAATAGTTTACTTGATAGTTTTCATGTCTCTGATGGCCTAAAAATCCAAAAATTCGGATTTCTAGGATACCGAAATTTAGTTGGATTACAGGAGCTTCAACGCATCAATCTCATCCCACAAGCCCGATCCATCACTGGGATATCAGGACTCATCAACTGGAAGTGATGTTCTCAAAGTGATAAGGGTGAATTTCTCAGAATAAAATTTTTCAAAAACCAAAAAAAAAACAATTCTAGAAGTTCCTGCAAACGTCTCCGTCTCTTTGTGGCTCCTCCATATTCATAGTGGCAAAACGGTACCCGAATGATGCCCCTCACCTCGAGGGACTGATTTCCGAACTCAGAAACAATCACATTTTTGTTTATATCGTTGCTCATAGCTCGCCATCTGGAGGCACAAACCCATCGGCAATGTTTGAAGTTTCATCTAAAACCAATGGATTTTGTATTTTCGGACCTATCTTTTTTAAAGACAGTTCTAGCGTAGGTGTTCACTATTTACAAAAAAGGTGCTCAGAAAGTTCACTCTTTTGTAGTTTGTAGTTTGGGAAGCTCAAGCAAGCTTCTTACCAGAAAGCTTGAGAAGCTCATGTGTGTCTCCTGTTTGCCAAAAAGACCAAATTTAACCATAATGAAAATTCAAAGGAACAAACAGAACTTAGCCTGGTACCGCACTGATTCAAGCTGAGGCAGGGCTGTCTTTTGGGCCGGGACAGACTGGGCTGGTTCAGGTTGGACTGAATTGGAATAGGCCGAACTGGACCGGAACAAGCTTAATTGGACCGGATTAGGAAGGAATGGGTCGGAGCGGCCTGCACGGCTTCAGGCCCAATGATCCCTGGTTAGACCGTCGGCAAAAATGACATGAGTAGACATAAATCGAGACCATATCAGGCTAAATGAACTTTTACCCACGTCGAAATTTTGTATTGGGTACACGTATCCAATGTTTATGTGTGTTTTTTTAGGAAATCTACATATCTTCCATAGCATTTATCCAACATCCCTATCAAGTGGCATCCAAAAACGTTCGAGTGACGGGGTCCGGCAGTCAATCACTATCAGTGAAAACGTATAGTAGACCCATTCCTTATACGACAGAACAATTGATAATGTTCATCACTTTTTTGGGGCATCGTTAGTTTTTTCATTGTTCATTTTCTTTCCAAACAGAACTTTTTTCAGCGCGTGACGGAAGTGTCAAATCCCTTAATTATGCAATGACAGACCCCAACGGGAAGGTAATCGCTTCCGGACCGTTTCAACCTGTTCTGGTGAGTTTTCAGACCGGTGGCCTAGAAACCCAAATTTGAAGTTTTCTAGGCCACCAACACATCTAAAAAATTTGAAATTATGAAGTTGAGCCGAGTTATACCCAATTTAACGAAAACACTTATGAGCAATTCTTAAAAATGAGCATTACCGGGCTCAAAATCGATATTTTTCAATTTTGAAAAAATCCACCAAAACGACCTAGAAAACTCATTTTCGAATTTCTAACTCATCAAAAACATGTTTTGCAGCAACGCAATGACACCCTCTGCTACGAAATTCCTGTTGTGGTGAATAATATCATAGAGTACACATTGACAGTGAATTATGAATACGAGAAAGATCGCGAGGGATATCTGGAATTGCGATTTTATAGTTATGAGTGAGTTAAAAAGAATGTTTGATTTGCGAAAAAACAACATTTTTCAGCTATAAAATCGGCTATTGGCTTCCTTTTGATAATTGAATCGTTTTTTTCACTGAAATAAAATGTTTTATGGCATAGAATTATTTAAATTATTGAAAATTGAAGGCTTTAGTTATGTTTTAACTATTTTCCGGAAAAGTTGAAACAGTTAGGGCATACTTTTTAAAAAGTTTTTAAAAATTACAAATTTCAATGTTTTATTCCCAAAAATATCACTTTACAGGTAAAGAAAGTTCACTCAAATCTTTCTGATTTTAACATTTTCCATTTGAAGACCATCACTTTTGTCGTCTGTGCTTCTTTTCTTTGAATTGAGGTCGGTGACAATGACTGTTTGTCTCAACCAGTGCTCTCTGAAAATGAAATTTATATTTTAAAAAAATGTTTTTTTTTTGAAAATTCTAAAATTTTGAACTCACTTCAAAAAAAAAATTAAACTCACTTTGCATTCGACAAAGTTACGACATCCCAATTCTTCCACTCCGCAACTCTTCTGACGTTACAATTGTGTTGCACCGAAAGATACACTTCATAATCGGGCTGAAACGAAGAAATATGGTCCAAAAAACCGTCTGAAATCTCATAAAATTGCTCGAAAAACGATTTTTTCAAATTATGACCTAACTTTTCAAAATATGGTCTAACTATTTGAAAATGGCCTATTTTTTCAAAATATGGCCTAACTATTTGAAAATGGCCTAATTTTTCAAAATATGGCCTAACTTTCTAAAATATGGCTTAACTTTTCAAAAAATGGCCTAAATTTTGAATATATAAGAAGGCCCAGATTTCAAAATTTTCAATTTTCAACTTGATTTCACTGATTTTTCGATCAGAAAATTTATTGTACGAAAAAAGTAAATATACAGAAAAAGAAGAAAAATCTATCAGGCGGATCTGGAACCCAAAAGATAGTAGTAAGAATTGGCATGGATGCCAAATCGTACAGAAGGAAAACGAA
>GL380196.1:91058-111076 GCA_000143925.2 Caenorhabditis brenneri | reverse complement strand
TGCTTGTTTAAAGAGTCCCGAAAAATTGAAAACCACTTGGTTCCCAACTTTTTTCCCCAGTTTCTGAAAGTAGGCAAGATGGTGAGTAAAATAAACAGCTATTCCGATTCGGGTCTTTCTGTGCATAAATGTCTAACCTTTTCTTTAAGAGCCCCTAAAACAAATGCTGCCAAAGGAACAGTAAAAAAAAATTGACCCTTGATGATTCTTCTTCGCCATCTGACAAGTCTCGCATGAAAAATGATGTTCTTCTCCACCAATTTCTTTCTTGAGAGCTCCGAGTCCATTCAATATTTTTCCAGCTCTCTCTCATTCTTCCTTCTTCCCCAAAAATGCAACGGTCATCGGTTTTTGGGGGGAGAAACACTCAGAAAACAATTGAATGTTGCCCCATCTTCCCCGCTCCAGCGCCGCTCCCCTGGATCCATTCTCCACGAGAAGAACATAAGAACACAAAGAACACCGTCAGACGAAGATATATGGCCCTGGGGTACCTAGTTTTGAAGAAGATCCAACCGGGAGGAGTAGAAATAAGGGATGAGGGGGGGGGGGGGGGATGAACGACAAAAAGAGAAGACAGCTGGCGAATAGGGTGCTCGTAAAACCATCTCACGATGAGTTATTTTATAGAGAAATTGTCCTTCTTCTTTTTGAAATGAGAAACAGTTTTGAGAAAAGGAGACCTTCATGGTTTTGGAAAGCTGCAGTATTCCTATAGGAGTATCGTATATAACGTTGATATATGAATCGGAAGTCGAGATATGGAGACTTAGAAACAGTAACTTTGGTTCAAAAATTTGGGATTTTCAAGTTAGAAGACCTCCAGGACTTGCCATTTCAGGTGAAGTTCCCAGAGTTTCTAACAATTCAACTTGAGGATTTTTTCTTAAAAACTATGGTACCGATTTCTAGAAAACATGAGGACAGTCATGAAAAATATACTGAGTTTTACTTAGGAGCAAATTGAAACAAGTAAATTTTTAAAATGTTTGAAGATGTTCTAAACTTGCAAGAACGGTACAGTGCTAGTTTACAGGGTGAGTTGGAATTCTGGAAGCAGAGTTTGACCCAAGTTATGGGAAGTTTGAAACTGTAAACAAGGGTAGTTTTGAAAAAAAATTAAACATTTTGAAACAGTTCATTCAGACTATGAGGATAGTTTTTACTAGATTTTTTGTAAGTTAATTAGAGAAATATTTGTGGCTACAGCAGTCTATGGGGAAAATCACCAAAGCTTCCATCCACATCAGAAAAAAAGTTCCAATGTAATATGGTAACTATGAAACAGTTTGGAAATTCCATTTCAACTCATTAGGCAACTTTCTAGTTTTATTCATATCTGCTAAACTTTATTCTAGAAGAAAGCTAAAACATTATTACTTAACTTTGCGAAACAGCAAAAAACTACTAGTGCCAAGCAGGGCTGTCAGACGGCCGGCCGCGGCCTTTTGTCATAAGTCGGCCGCGGATAACAAATTCCGGGCCGTCTCTTCACCAAAATGCTTAACTTTTCGTGCTCTACAAGGCCGCCTCTTACATCGAAAAGATCCTACCGCTGGGAAGGAAAAAAAATTTTTCTCTCGGATCAATATCGAAACATTGCAGATGAAATCCCCAAACATCATTTCTGGAGATTTCGAAACAGTTCATTCAGACAATGAGGACAGTTTTTACTAGATTTCTTGTAAGTCAATTCGATAACCTTCTGAAGTTACAGTAGTCTATTGAAAAGGTCACCTGAGTGTGCTAAGCTCTCATCAACTTCACAAAAATATGTAAATGTGAAATGGTGACTATGAAATAGTTACGAAAAATTTTAATTGTTAGGCATGTTTCTAGTTTTATTCGTATAATTCAGAACTTCCAGCATTTAGAAATACTCGAAAAGTTATTTCTAAACGTTAGGTAACAGCAATAAACTATTTCTTAAATATGGGTTTTAGTTGTTTCTGACTGTTTGGGAATATTTCGATGTCATTCAAGAATTTTTATCTCTTTTTGAAGTTACAGTAGTGCTTGAAAAAATTCTACAAACCTTACCAGCTCCAAGAATAATTTCAAAGAAATGTAGTGACTATGAAACAGTTTCGATTGTGAAGTAAGTGTATAGTGTTTTTTGTTGCTTATTTCATCAACTGTTAATTCTAGATGAAAGCCAAAGCATTATTACTGAACTTTCTGAAACTGCAACTTTTTTGGTTTGGTTTCCAGTCATTTTTTAACGTTTGTGAATAATTCAATGCTGTCCTCATGTGTGAAGTGTTTAGGTAGTGGATGGACCAGTCTAATCCTCAGAAAAATGTAAACTAAAGGTTGTATAGGACATTGGAACTCTAATTCATAAGTGATTTTCGAAATAAATTGATAGGAATTTTTCGATGAGCGCGTCTAATGAACGACACAAAACCCCTTAACAAAGGTTATGAGGCTCTTGAAACGGGTGTTTTTTTCTCAATTTCAAATTTCAAAATGTATTTTTTTCAGATTTCTACTTGGGTTTCTAGGGTAAAGTGCTTAAACAATTTCAGTTGACAAGAAATAAAGGTAATTCCGGATCAAACCAAAGCCATAATTCCTATAATTTCTAAAGGTTTTGAAACATATAAAAAAAATTGAAGACGTTCTAAACGTTTAGAAACGTTACAGTATTCCATGACGCAATGTTAGAATTCCGGAAAAAATGTCCAACCAAAGTTATGGGAACTTTAGAACAGTAACCAATTGTAGTTTTGAAAAAAAAATGTGGCCACTAACGGATCATTCCAGATGAAATCCCTAAACATCTTTTCTGAAGATTTTGAAACAGTTCATTGAGACAGTGAGGATAGTTGTTACTAGAATTCTTGTAAATCAATTTGAATACTTTTTGAAGCTACAGTATTGTATGGAGAAGATCAGTTCCGTCAGCAAAGTTCACATTAACTTTGAAAAAGGATGTCAATGTGATATGGTGACTATGAAACAGTTACGAAATTTTCGATTGTTGAGCAAGTTTCTTGTTTTATTCATAGGTTAAAAAACTTCCAGCATTCAGAGAAACCCAAAAAGTTATTTCTAAACGTTGGAAACAGCAATAAACTATTTCTTCAGTCCTTGTTTTCAGTGGTTTCTGACTGTATGGGAGCATTTCGATGCTATTCTAGGGTTTTCATCTTTTTTCGAAGCTATAGTAGTACTTGAAAAAAACCGATTCCCTCTCCATTTCTTACCAGCTCCACGAAAATTTTCAAAGTGATATGGTGATTATGAAACAGTTTCGAGATCCTAGATTTTGAAGAACATTTCTTTTGTGTAACGACTCATTCTCGATGAAAGCAATTATTCATGAACTTTCTGTAACGGCAACCTTTTCTCAAAATTTCAAACGTTCAGGAGTAATTCGATGCCGCCACCATGTGTTTTGAAATGTTTAGCCTGTAGAAAATGCAGTCGAATCTTCAGAAAAATGTAAACTATCAGAAATGAAGACTTTGAAACTGTTTTAAAACTACGAATATTTTATGATTTTCTCCTTCTTTTATTGTTTTAAAACTGTAGAACGGTAGTTTTGATATAAAAATTTTTATTGGGGTATTCAATATGTCAGAACTCCCGAGAGAAGCGGGATTTCTATTTGTGGAGTTTCTGAAGCAGTATTCAAAAATGATTCTTCAATTTCGGAAACCTAGAAATGTGTAAATGGCTTGACAATCTACAGGATAACAGCATGATTTTTGTGAGAACCAAAACCCGGATTGAAAAAAGAAGTTTACATATAAGTAGAAAAAACTTTTTTTAGTTCATTATATTAAACAATTGTAGAGCTCAAGGCTTCACGAAAATACAGAGAATTTGAAATAGACTTGATTATATGAATCTCATTTGTAAAGAAGTTTCATGAAACTTTGCAAATTGATTCTGATAAGACTGTGAAGCAAACTCTGAGATTAATCAATGGGACCAGCCAGTTACATCAGGAGTATCAATGACTTAAGAACTCGCAATAAAAATTGAGGTGTTCTAGAAACGGGTGTTTTTTTTTCCAATTTTCAAAATACAAAAAAAAATTTTTTCATATTCCTATTCGGGGTTTAGGGTAAAGTACTCATTCCCGCAATACAATTTTTGAAGTTTTCACTGTTTCGGAAACTTTTTATCACTTTGTTTCAAATTTTAAGAACAATAAGTTGTTTCGGGCAGCAAAAATCAAAGGAAAATAGGTTTCTTTTATGATCCCGATGTGTGCTAATATACCAACAACAAAAACGATTCAGGCAAGAATCTCTTCTATATACTAAGCGGCAAGCTCTGTCTGTGTGTGTGTGTGTCTGTCCAGCGCTTATCACTGAATAACTTTTGTACCCCTCTACCGTTTTCTATCATATTTGGCACATGGTCATGGGTCCCCGAGCGCTTCAATTCTATACCGTTTGGAGCTTGGGTTACTGTAGGATTACGGTAGCTACAGTAATCCGAGCTCCGAATCGAATCTAAAAAGGGGTTCAGAGCGCTCAGAATTGTTCCATTTTTTGCATGTACTACCTAAGGGACCCCAATAGTACACCATCAAAAAATGGTGGAGATTACTGTAGGATTACGGTAGTTACGGTACTCTGAAACTCCACGGGCAAGCGATAGATAGATAACTTTCCAGAAACTTCTAGAAACTTCGAGAGTGTCAAAACATTTGATTATTTTGGCGGGAACTCAAATTTGCAAAATTTTGGGCGGGAATTCAAAAATTCAAAAATTTTGGCGGAAATTCAAAAATTTCGAAATTTTTGGCGGGAATTCAAATTTGCAAAATTTTTGGCGGGAATTCGAAATTTCAAAAAATTTGGCGGGGTTTCAAAAATTCAAAAATTTTGGCGGGAATTCAAAATTTTCGAAATTTTTGGCGGGAATTCAAAATTTTCGAAGTTTTTGGCGGGAGTTTAAATTTTCGAAGTTTTTGGATTTTTAGAGAAAGGCTTAGGTGCATCACTGCCCCAAGATTAGAAATGATATTCAGCGTGGCAATCTAACACCCCCCATTGAGGAGCGCAGCGACGAACAAAAAGGAGGTGAGCCGCCGTAGGCGGCGCCACCGACTGGTAATGAACTATTTGAAACAGAAATAAGTTTCATAGTGTTATACACTTACGGCAAGTTTTTCAGGAGTTTACCATAGAATTTATAAAGCAGTATAGGCTGAATAGATTCCAGTTATGTTAGTGAAGAAACACTGATGATAAATTGCACACTGAGTACGAAAGGTTAGGCAAATCTCAAAACCTAAAATGATGCAGATGAGAAAAATCGTTGGGACGAAGTATTAAAACTAGAAGAGTTTATCTGAACTTATGGTGAATGTGATACAGAATTTTTTTTTCTATAGTCCGTCATATCAAAGCAAAATCGGTCAAAGCGAAAGTGAAGATATAAAAAAATACGCTTCAATGTGAAGTATCTGAACCAGTGAATAAATTTTAAGAAAATGGCACTAATAGCCAATATTCTTGACCCCAGTTATCTCGAATCTGAAACTGCAGATTTTAGAAAAATGAAACAAAATATTTTTCCTGTTTTCCAATTCTGATGAATCTCAGTTCGAAATGAGTTGAAATAATATGTCGTGATTATGGGGTTCTTACTGACTGTAAAAAATGTTTTCGGTTCCACTATATTATCATCACTCCTAAGCTATATCTCTATCAGTTTTGACGTGATATCATTTCAAAAGTCCAAAAAAATTATGTATTCATTTCAAGTTCAACTCCGTTTTTCACCATCTTATTTTCGATACATTTCCAAATAGAGCTGAGGCACAAGAAAAAGGTCAATTGTGTCCGGTTGATAAACTACAAAAGTGTTTCTAAATGGTCTTTCACGTATAATGTGGTAGCTTATCACATCAAAAAATTGGAAGTTCAATGAATTTTCAAATAGTCTCGAATGATCCAGTATAAGGACAAAGAATGTTCGAGAAAATGAACTTTGGGGATCAGTAAATGTTTTTTTTCTCTAAAAACTCTCAGTTTCATTTTGCTGTTTTGAATGGTGTTTTCTGGGAAGGGATGTTCGACCGACTGTTCATATTAGAATATACTCTACTGGGCTTTAAACTTCTACCGATTTCACGATTACTAGGTTTAAAAAGAAGCCGGTATAAGAAGTTTCTGAAAGGGTGAAAAGTGGAAGCCTCTATTTTCCACAAAACTATTTCACTGTCGTTTCGTTCCATCAAGAGTACGTAGTGCGAATAGTTGAAAAAGTCGAGGTTTCAAAAGTGTTCGTAACAGTAGCTTTTTTCTATAAAACCCTCAAAATATACAGGACTGTTCTTGGTTTTTATCTAATGAGGTATTCTTAGAATCTACCTTTGAGAACATTTTTGCTACTTTATATTGTGTTAGTGACCATTGACTATCATGAAATGTTTCAATCAAAAGATATTGTGAGATTAGTGAAACGTTATTTTTCAGTTTTTTTTCAGGAAAAGTTTCAATGCACCAGGACTGTTCAACTAGTAGAAAGTTCATTAACGTACTTTATATGTACCTGGATAAAAATGCCGATTAGTTTGACAGGCGTAATGATTGCATCAAACATCGGTGAACTGCAAAACTTAATAATTTCTAGAAACAGTTATTTTTCAATGGATTTTGATAGGACTGAAGAAAAGTGATAGAGAATAAATACAATGAATGGAAAAACCAAAACATTTGAAAAGGCGAGAAAAGATATGGATTACTTGAAACCGAAAGTTTTTGAACAGGTTGCTTGGGTTCACTACTTGTAGATTCTTGTTGTTAGAATTTACCGGCGAAGGGGAACAGGCAAAAAAATTTCAGGATGGAGATGCGCAACACCACTAGAATTTGAAAAAAAAACAATTAGTTTTTGTAGACGCTTAGTGAATGGAATTTCCCATTCGACCAGTGCACATTGAAATGTTTTTAGATAGGTCATTCTATGTCCATATCGTCAACAAATGTTGCAAACTGTAATGTAGACTAGACGAAACAGATAGCTTTTTCTCCAAATTGTTCTTTTTAAAGCTGAATCTATGTAAGCAAAACAAATAGTAATCATAGTTCAGAGACTCGAAACTTTCACACCATCTTGAAACATACAAATTGAAGGATTACGAGACCCAAAATATCGGTATGGTTCGTCACGGAAAAAGTCAACCCAATGTAGAATCATCAAGAAAATTTCAAAAGTCGATAAAACAGGAAAAACATTGGATTCTTTGAGCACAAAAAAAGTTTGATCATTTTTTTAAGAATACTAATAGCACGAACTATAAATTGACTGATCAGAACCAACCAATTCAAAAATTAAGAACTTCGTGAAACAGAAAAAAAATCGATATCCGTTATACCGAGAGAAAAATGAACTGTATCCTAACTAACTTCGCACAATGCACCCATTGATACAGGTTAACAACATAACCAACTAACCAAAGCTTTTCTAAAGTCCTATCCTTCAAACTTGTATGTTACGGTAAATATTTTAGGACAACTTTTTGAAAACGGACACTTAAATTTTCTGTTCCACCAGCTTTTCATCAACCCACACGAGCGTTCATAACAATAACTACTTAAAATGGATCCGAAAAATCCCAAAATCTTCCGTACCCCACTCCCTAGATCTACAGTAACCATTCTAGAGTCCCTAATGCTCCAAAATACCCCAAGAGACCCCTAGACCTACAGTAACCAATTTCCCCCATTCCAGACCTATCAACGTCTCAAAAACCGTGTGTCAAAAAGTCTTCAAAACTCGAAGCGGCAACAACCATGAGAAAAAAAGACAAATGACAATGACAGCTCGACTCAAAGTGAACGATGACAGATTACTTTCAGGGAGTGCTTCCCCCCTTCTGCCAACACACATTTTTCGTTTTCTCTGTCTATATGATGTTTTGTTGTCTGTGTTTGAAAAGAAGGGGTGTCATCTCATCTTGAGTTATCGACACGGGTCTTGCAACGAAGATTGATTACCCGTGTTAAAGGGAGGGGGGACGTCGACAATCAATCAATCGACACACTGCCCGCACCGCCACCGCCGGCGTCTTCTTCGTATTCTCCAGATGAAAAACGAGACGAATTCAATCGGTTTTTGTGTTTAGTCAAACAAATACTTCTTCTTCTTCTTCTTCTTCATTTTTACTGGAAGGAGTCAAAAATGGCACTCTCTCTCACACCACAAAAAAAGCTGTGAAAGGAGATAGATGGGAGAAACGGATGGATGATTTATGAGTGGGCCTCTAAATCCTTGACGGCTCCGGAGGGGGTGAGAGGCAATCACTCTTGTACTCTTTTGAAAAATTGGTATGTGCCACTGATCCGTCCCTTTTTAAAGAATCCCCCTTATTTGGGATTCTCGGGCGAAGTTTAAAAAAAAAGGGAAACGGGAAAATTGTGGTTCGGGATTAATGACGATATGGAATTGAAGTATGGGTGAAGAGGAATCTTGGAGCAGGAGCAGTTAGGTAGGGTTCTGGAAATTCGCCAGTGGTCGTTTTTTACTCAAGTATAAGTTGAATTTAGTCAATGAAAGTTCAGTGAACCTTCAGAGATGCAGAATAGGTGAAGCAGTATTTTTTTACTGTTTCACGATTTTTAGTTTTTTGAGCCTCAAATTTCAAAAAAACCTCGGCACGAAAATCGTCGGTACTGAATCAATTTTGGAAAGTTCGATGCATTTACAATAACTGTCTATATCAGTATATCAATAAGTATCACATTCGAAAATGTTTGAAAGTTTCAACTGTTTCTTTATTTCAAATTATCTTTGTTGTCGATGGTTACAAGAAAGTATGCTGTAACTTGCGAGCTTGATAACTTTTGAAACTGTTGCACACAACGTTTGTCTGTCGCCCACTATCAGGAATAATCTTGAACTTGCAAAAATGAATAGGTTGACACAGTAATTTTTCCTTATAAACCTCTAATAAACCTGGACGCGATTCAGTTTTTGACGAAAGTTGACTACTGAAAAACTGGGAAAAGCTGTTCCAGAACCTAAATTTGTTTCAAAAGTTCACTCAGTCATTTACTCTTGCCATTATCTATTTTTCACTGATTCATGAGCTCTAGTGAAGTCAGTCTCACAATGTAGTTCCAAAAAATTTAGAAAATAGTCAAACCGACCGAACACAGTAATTTTGAAGGATCCAGAACTTGAAAAAGAACTCCATGATACATTAAATCAGTATATGAAAAAACCAAATTCTTTGAATGTTCCAACACCAAAATTTATATATTATATTCGATGGTCAAAAGGCGATATACTGTATCCTTGCAAACTTTGAAATTTGTGAAAACTATGATTGAGTTGTAGTATACGTCGATTCAACTATGAGATATCATGTTGTTCTTCTCAAATTAACAATTTGACACAGTAATTATATTTTTCATAAAACCTCTGATAGTGCTTACTTGGATATCCTGGAAGCTTTTGCTCTCAACTGCAGTAGTGGCAAGATGATAAACCAATCAAAACTGTTTCAAAACCTCAATTTCTTTCACCAGTTTTCTTGATGATTCACTACTGAGTGGTTTCCTAGGTGTTATTGGTGCTTCAAAGATGAAGAAGCATTACCAGAAGCTCAAAGAACTCATCTTGTCAGTAATGTGAAACAGTAAAACACAAGCCATTTTTTTAAAGACGTACACTAAAAAAAGCAAAATTGTCAAACATTTCAGATTGATGTAAACTCATGGAAACTGACATTTTTGATTGCAATCCAACAACTTCAGATTTTTCGAAATTTCAGAAAATCATTAGGCATCTTACTGTTTCAACCTGTTCGTTTACTTTTCCCTCTACGACAAGTGTTTAGTTGTCTTCAAGAAATATTTGAAGTTTACCATCAGAATATTATGAAACAGACCAGTACACACTATTAGGAACGGGAATTTCTGGCTGCTATCCGGACATTCTCTATTGTTTTGATGCTATAATCTTTGAGGAATTTTACTTGTTTTTTTTTCCTTGAATGCCTCAACTGATTATTGAACAAATTTACTCTTTCTTATCAAAACATCAGGAAACCGAAAAAAAAAATCCTCGACAGTGGTCTCAATTTGCCAAAGATTTTCGAGGTTTAGTTATACTTCCAACAATTACGTTTCACAATGGAAATCTATTGAGACTTTAGAAAAACGGTAAATATATTTTGGAACTCTGAAAAAAAAAAAACTATTTCAGTATCACTAAGCTATTATAAATCGGTGGTAATAGAGTAGTTCGGTCTGTCCGTGGTGATTATGAGCAAGTGCAAAAAAATTATTAGCCTCGCCATTATAGTTTACTTCTGGCCCTGCCAGTTTCCAAGCGGGTTCCCATCAATTTCAACCAAATTTTGCTTACTTTCGAAAATTTTCCCTGTTTCACTTCGTTGGTATATGTATTTGAATGTTTTTCTTCCCATTAATTGTACTTGAGTTTCTTCCCACTTTCCAAATTATCAGCCACTTCCGAAATTCAGAATGAAAAGATCTCAAAAGATCGCATCGATCCATTATAAACCACCGTGTGGCGCTGACAGGTAATCATCATCGATCATCTTCCTTCATAGTGTCTCCTTCTCACTCTCTGTGTGTGTATGTGCTGCTTTTGCGAGTAGGTGTAATAAGGTGATGACTGACAGTTTGTGTATTTGGAACTAACTACTAACTGTAGGGATGGAGAAAATTTTTGGCGGAGGAGGGGAACGTCATCAAGGCATCAAAGATTTTTGGATGGAGAAGGGGACAGTGGAATAGGGACCAGATGGATGAAAGGATTTAAAAGCACAGGCCATCAGGTAACTGTCTGTATACAGATGAAGCAAAAGAACCCAGCAGTTTGGAACAGAAACATTTTGTGGAGAAAACCATTTTACTGTACAACCACTACAAAAATATCGAATCAGCTTCAAACTCACTGAGGTCCAGTAGCACGTCTGTATGAACAAAATTCACGAAAACCGGTTTTTTTAATTCCATAAAAAACGTGTTGATGAAATAAATTGAAGCACTGAAATCGCTCTTTCATTACCAGCTTTCTGCTTTACTCATATAATGAAACTGGAAATGCGGCAGTTTTGTTCACTTTTTTTAAAGAACGATGCATAACAAGTAACAGTTAAGAAAGATACAAAGAGTAGAGACAAAACGAAACTGATTGTATTTAATGAACATTAGAGATATTTGCATCATAATGAGTGCGATTAAGTTTTTCATTGATACTATGAATTAGAAACATTCTATTTCTTTTTAGACTGATGTTTTTCTACGAATTATTCCTTTGAGATTATCTAACCAAGTTCAGTGGCTCAGAATATGTGTATTCTGAGGCCTTCTCAGTTTGGTTGCCGACTAGAATTATTAAAATGTGACACCCACACCTACGATAACAAAACTTGATGAACAAGTTGTTTTTTAAGAGCTAACTGAAACTGTACTCAATTTCAACGTTTACTGATTTAATTTTCAGGTGTACTGGGGGTTGTGTAACCGTTGCAAAACCTAACGAGCCATTTTTCATAGTTGAAGTTGTTTGAGGGAAAATCATAATCATGTTTCAGTCACTGCATTTATTTCAGCACTTCTATCTTACACTTCAATGTATAGATTCGAGAAGATTCATGAATTCCAAATAATTTTTCTGAATCAGAACGGCTTTCGTGTTCGAAAAGAATCCAAATGGTGGAAGTTATTGAACTGATAAGTAACATTATGTGCGTTTCTTCCTTTAATCATCATTTTTATTGGTCACATAGTTCAAATTACGACAAGTTTCATCGATGGTTTGTTTGTGAGCACGCAGTGAAAAACAAGCACTAAATGACCAGAAATCTGTTTGTATTTGCCAATAATGCGAAACAGAAAAGATTGCGTCAATAATCAACCAGTGGTCTTTTCTGACAATGCACATGGAAATTCTGAATCCTGAATATTCTGTGAGCTCTATAGAAGATGCTGACTAAATTTCTGAAAAATTTTCAGTTCTATTCAGTTCACAAATTGTGTCAAGAAAGAGTCAGAAGTGCTTATACAGAAGTAGGTAAAGTATCGCTTTCTTCAACTGTAAAAAACATTCATAACCCATACTAAAACCAGAGCCATTCAAAAATCATTGCTCGATTGACATCCAAATGATTACCACATTCATTCAGAATACTTGAGTTTTAGGAGTTGTTCGAAGAAAACCAAAAATTGCAGTTACAAAATGATGATTTTAGTTGAGCAATATTTTTGAAAATACTTTAAGCATTTCGAGAATCGTTTCAAATAGTTTCGAACCAGAAACGAATAATAGGATACCAGCATCTTATGACTAGCCTGGTCTATCAGCAGATGAAAATTGATCTATATCAATTCCCAATCTGTTAAAAAAATATGCGTGGTAAAATGATGATTTACTGTTTCAGAGCATTGTTGAAATTTATCAATTTAGGGAGTCTCTTTGTTTCATACTTGCAACGGGCCGGGCCGGGCCGAGCCGGGCCGAAGTTCCAATATTCTCGGCCCGGCCCGGCCCTGGCCCGGCCCGGCCCAGCCCAGCCCAGCCCGGCCCGCTCGGTCCGGGTTTCAGAAACAGAAATTTTTTTTCGATGGTGGGAGACCGAAAAAAGCATGTTTTTTTTGGAATTTCCACCGTATCTTGCTTACTCATAATGTTCTGAAAACCTTTCGAAATATTTCCCTAATTATTAGGGTGTCCCGAAAGTAATTGCCTTTTTTATGCCCTGCCAGTATCACTATTTTGAAACTTGCCAAGAACAAATTCAAATCGACATCAGTTTCCAAACTATGAGAAAATCACTGTAATGAAACGGGGGAATACGGTTTCAAAACATTGTTAAATTCTTAAAATTCTTAAAATTTCAATTTTCTCATGATATTTTTTGTATAGAGCAGTTGGATATATCTATTTATCAAAACTAACTTATTTTATTGAAGACTAAACAGACTACGAATTAAAATCAATTTCTGATCATTTGTGAAAGTAACTGTGGTGAAGCGGTGAACTACTGTTTCGAAACTTTGGGAAACTCTGTTAATCCGGGAGACTTTGATGTGTTGTTCGAATCTGGATAGCGTTATACTAATTTGTGGGGGAAAAAAGTGAGAAATCGAAAATAGAAAAACCATGCAATATGCTATAAAATAAACAAAGACCGTTGATGGGAATCTATTCCTGTCCCCAAATCTTCTTAATCGAAGTGCCCGTTGTATGGTCTTTGAAAAATAAACGTTGTGAAACAGTAATTAACTACTGTTTCAAATCTACGGTAAAGCAAGTGGAGAACACTCACTTTATTGGGTGGACTCTTTTACCATCTTACTAGGGTTTGACCAGATACGTCAGTGAGTTTTCGATATGAAACTTATAAAACTTGAAAGTTGTTGAAACGCCTGGCTAATTGAATAATTCATTCAGCAACCTGAAGTTATCACCTAGCTGAAACACAATTTTTTTTTCTGAGTCATTGACTTTTTTCTGAACTTATTCATACTTCCTGGAAAATGATTCTCAAGAAAGGCATATGACAGTGCCAAAAAATCCCATTAAGCTATGGTTCCTGATAAACGTGTCTTTTCATCTAGATCATATAACATCCTTAATGACCCAATGAAAACAATATCATAATTTTTTCTAAAAGATGGAAAAACACATATCAAGTTTCTTCTCCTTCTCCTCATATTTTCTTGAAAACGATTTCCGCAGAAAGAAGAACCCTTCTTGGCCATACACAATAAATCATTTTGTGAATACTGTCATCATCATCCAACCCAACTGGCTTTCTTCATCATCATCATCTTCTTTTTCTTCTTCTCTCGTTTGATAAAATGTCAGGGTCTCCTGTTTGTACAAAAATGATTAATCGGTTGATGTCAGTTTGCGCCGTCAGGGGTATCAATCAAGCTAAGAATAACATTTATTCGATTTGGTGAGAAGTGAAGAAGAAGAAAAGAAGATGGTGATGATCATAAAAAGGAGGAAATGATAAGAGACAGGTATACTGTAGATGGAGAATGTGTTGGTTCTATTAAAAGGAGAAGACAAAGAGAAATGAAAAAAGGTGAGATTTTGATGAAGTTGATCAAAAAATCATCAGGGTCAAGTTAGGTTGAAAGTAGTAAGACGGTATTGATAGTGTTTAGGTACATTTCAAAATGAAATTTTATTGAAACAATTTTCTCCAGAAACACGAAACAAAAACTGACAAGTATTTAGTGATAATGAAATGGTGTAATGTCAAAAAAAGTTTCAATTAACACATTGTTGAACCAGTAAATTTCGGAAAAAAAGCTTGACTAAGTGTGCTTGTCAGATCACTTTTCGGGTGCACGTCGAATCCATTACCATCGGTTTCACAATTTGCAGTTATAAGTGGATTTTGAACAATTTTGTGTCTCTCTCTCTCTCTCTCTCGTTGTAGTCAATGACTGTTTTTTGTTCGGAGTTTTTATCTTTTTTGTTCCATCGTTGCATCTCGAATTTCAACTCGGTATGATCAATTGAAAATTTGAAATTCGCTTCCTATCTACGCAGTATATGTAACAAAGAATTCAAATTCTCGTAATCATCCGAAACGATTAGTTTAGTCACAATCTAAAAAATAGCAGTCGGGCTGTGAAGCTGACAAAATACGTAAAACCACATAGCATTTGAAAAAGTTGAAAACAATACTCTATTTACTGTAACAACTCAAAAGAATTTGCTTCTGTTCTCACTAAACAGTTATCTTCAAAATTCTTGAATCAACAACCGAGTGCATGATATATATTGAAACACTCTTCCTATTAATCTGTTATATCAGCTTTCAAAAGCAGAGTTTAAGAACTAGATGAATCTTCTACGAACTGTTCATGAACTTTCAAAAGAAACATGTTTCAGTTTTGTTTTTAGTATCAGTAATGGAATTTCATGCGTTAGTTTACGGAAAGCAAAACATATCTAATTCGAAATACACTTTGTTTGAACATAATGAGCAGTGTTGCAACTAGAAAGTGAGCTTATGTGAAAAGGATGAACAGGGGCTTTAATGCACATTACAATACTCTAGGTGCTATTTATCGGACACAAAATCCCCAATTTAGAAAACACTCCACACAGTAAACCTGTGATGACAGACACAAAAGTATGACAAGAATATTTTCTGCTAATGTTCCCAACGAGAAGAGAATTAATCACCTAGAGCAAGTCTATAACTGTATGCAAGTTTCGAAACAGTAACGTTTGGTACACCTCATCCAGTAAATTGACTCATTTACGACCGTAAACGTTTCCAAGAAATCTGTACCAAGAATCATTCTGAAAAAAAAAAACCTTTAGCAATATAAAAGTTCTGAAACGGTAATTTTTCGCTATGGGTAATTCAATGATTTTACCTATTGTCCACCATAATTCTTCATTTATTTTTCATCAATAGTTCTGTTTCATTTTTTATGTTTTCGAAATGAATGGCTGTTTTGAGCAGTGAAACATGAGCGACCTAATTTCCTTTTTCTATCAGCCTGATGAAATTGGAATTTTGTAACTGGGACTTGAATGAATACAGAAGTTGTAAATTTTGAACGAGGAGTTTGATTAAACAGTAGTGAACTAATTATGTTAATGCAATTAGACTAGAAATGAAAATAAATCTCAGTTTCAACTGTATATTTTTGTAACCCTGTTTCCCCTACAATACTGAATCTGAAAATGTCCTTTTTTCTGGGATTGCTGGTCTCAAAGTGTGGGGTACTAGAGAAAGTTATGAAAATTCCGACGGGTCGTTCTGGCTAACTCTATATGAACGAATACAAAATGAACGAATAAAAAAATAAGCAAAAGTTCAGAAATGGAATTTCTCTTTCATAATCAACATTTAATTTGACCCAGATAACTTCTCCAATATTGCTTAAAAAGCTTACAATTATTTTAAGCGTTTCTTTGCAATTTATTGAACCATAAACAGTAACACCTTCTTTATTTTCTACTGGAAACATTCATACAACAAAAATCAAAACGATTCGTCATCGTGACCTAACCCTCTTTCTCCAAAAAACCCTTGTTCTGACCGTAAATAACCACGAAAACCACTAAAAATCGGGCAGATTAGTGTGGTTGACTATGAAACTATCCATCCAAAACCAGTTGCAAACATAACTAAATCATCTGTTTCGAATATGAAGTATTTGTCTTTCGTTTTTCTTGTTCTTGTTTCTGCACTCGCGTCTGTAATAAGAGCCGAAGAATGGTCCAAGACCAGTACCTGCACAAGTCTGGGAAACTCTCCTAACAAAACTCTCGATACCAATTGCACGGTAACAATCATTCTTTTGAAATAAAAGCGATGAAACACAGACATACATTTCCAGATAATTGCTCGATGGAGAGTAACCAATGGTGACGAGTGTACCGAATCAGAGTACTACAAGAACACAATAACTTCAGAAGTAGTTAGTGTAAGCGCAACCAATGGGGTGGCACAATGTACAAAAACACCGTGAGTTTTTTTTTGGGTTTCAGTTTCAAACTTTCCATTAATTTTGGACCTAATATGAAAAAATGATTAAACTTATATCCAACAACTTTACAACTGTTTCTAGGTGTGACGCCAATGAAAAAATCCCCGTTGACTGTGAAACTGCGTTCGGAAGCCGGCTCAGCGAAATTAACTGAAATCTTTGTGTTTTCTCTTTCTATTAACCGTTTTAGTCCAATCAGGAACAATTTATCTTGTCCATGAAACTGAATTTTTCTATGAATGCGTTCCCCTAACCGAATGTAAGTGAAGTAAACCTGTGCAAGCTGTACAAGCATTATCTAACCAATAAATCAATATGAACTTTTCGCTCATAGTTCGTCGTCATTTACCTCTCACATCGGTTATGTCGTGACTTCTATAAAATTTACAAGTTGAGTGAAACAGAAAAGTTGAATTGCATTCAAAGTTCAATACATATTAGTTTCAAGCGGTGAAGCAAAAATCTTTTTGTGAATTTCAGTTTCGAAGTTTTTATTAATTTGGATTGTAATTATGGAAATGATAAACAGATTGTTCCGCATAGAATTCACGCCTAGTGAGAAAAAATAGAAATAAATAAAAAACAATTGATACATGAGCAAAACACTGTGAATCAATATGTAACAAATATGATGAGACTCAACTGTATTATAAATATATTACATAGAATTAGATGGGAAGGAGTGATTTCAAAAGCATGTATCATTGAGTAACCTGCTCAATGCTTGTTGTTTACATGGTAATAATTTACGTTGTTACTGAAACCGAACTTTCCTCGAAATTATTCCCACAACCTAATGAGATTGAAGGGAGAAGGCATTATTGGAACACAAATAATTTTTGGTTTTATTTTCATTGTAGTTTCTTGTTATAGAATCAGCCAATTAATCGGAATTCTAACTTCTACAAAACCACAAGTTTAGTGAAACAGAAAAAGTTTGGTCGCACTCAAAGTAAACTTGAAATTTCAGTACTAAATCTTGTTGCTTTCACGAATTTAAAAAATGGGTTGAAACAGAGCTATATGAACTCTAACTCTATGTTAGAAAAAGGATGAACAATTCGATTCCGAAGGGGAACGTTTGCAAAAAAGGAGAATGGAATTCGGAGGTTTGTATGCTGTTATATTCGATGTCAAACCGTGTCACTATTGTAAGATGACTTGTGGAAACTGGAAATATATTGCGGGTCCAGAAAAAAATTGCACTGTTTCAGGCACATGGAATAAATGGGAAGCGTCGGCGTCGAACCATTGAGTTGCATTCCGAAGTTGGTCCGGTCTAATATCACTGTTGGACGGGAAAGCGAATTTCAAATTGTAGAATAATTAAAAAGTGAATTCCGTAGCAAAGAAAACTACTAACCCTGTTTTCTTTAAAAAAATGTTCTGAAACAGTGGAAAACTCGATAACTTTAAACCAGGTATACGATACGAAATAAAAAGAAGCGTGTTCCAAGAATTCATAATCTATGGAAACGTTAGTTGCCTCTAGTACACAGAGGTAACGCAACACTCAATGTGATTTTGTTTCATTGTCGATTTGGAAAATTTTCAAAAAAAAGTCAATTCTTTATTGATATTCATTTATTCTAATCAACCAATCTAGAGAACTGGAAACAGAAAAGTTGGGAGCTTTTATGTATTCCTCGTCTGATCAATATTATTTTTATAATGGGGAAACAGAATATGATTTTCCTATAGCATTAGTTTTTTTTCGAAACTCCGTCCCCCACGAGAGTTCGATTATTTTCAAGTTTCTCATCCGAAAAACTCAAATTTGAATCATCTGTTTCGAGTATGAGACACAAGTCAGCACAAACAAAACCAGCCAATATACCTATAATAAATTACATTTTTCTTGCTATCAAAACTGTTTACGTCGATCACGTTTAATTATTTCCACAGTGGAATGTGATTGAAGTAAACCTGTTAAAACTGGGTAATTATTTCTGAAGCACCAACGCATTTGATAACCCAATTATGAGCCAATTGCAACAGAAGTGAGTAGATTCTGGAAATTTTACAAAATCAGTGAAGCAGAAAATCTGAAGAAAGACAAACGAAATTCGATCGGAGAATAAGCTATTCTCATACTAAGTTACAAAGAATTTGTAACAGAAAAATTGAGGTGCGTTCAAAATGTTGACCAATATTAGAAAAGGTTCGCTTATAATTGTTAAAATCGACTTCATTGTTTTGTTGAAAACTTTCCGAAACAGTAAAAAAATTTTGACTTCAAAATCACAAAAATTCATTAATCTAGCAGATTTCAGTAAAAACGTGTTCCAGAATGGTGAGTTGTACACACACGAAAGTAATGGGAGATAAGGATTTCCAAATTCGTATCAAAAAATCATGTACAATTGTTTTTTACAGTCTAATTGAATTGAAACGAACTTTTTTCAGCCAGAATGCTTAGAAAAAAGGTGAAATGTGTTTTAGAGTCTATTGTGGAGAAAGATAATCAAGGTTAAAGTACACTTTAATGGAGGCTAGCTACCATTCTATGCCCCGGGAACATATCAACGAGCAAAAGAAGTAAAGTTTATTGCGTCTTCCTGTTCTTTTTAGAGCCTCTTGAATACAGAAAACCTGGAAGCTTTCGGAAAAAAATATGCAAAAGAAAACTTTTGAAGCCAAAACAACACTGACTTGTGAGGTTGAACCAATCAATTTCAAAATCTGTCTGAAACAGTGGTAATCGAATATCCATAACATCAAATAATGAGGATAGACTAGTTAATGGCGGATTGAAAGAATCAATTTTCCCCCAGTTTCTCGAAAACCTTCCGAAACAGTAGCGAAATTTCAACTCAAAATTCGAGAGTTCAGCTATTCTATTGCATGTCAGTCAGAAGATTCCAGCAAAAACGTTTTTCAGAACAGTTTGTTGTACAGGAAGGGAAATCGAAGCTCAAGCTGATCGGTTATGACTAGATACGACGCTATACCTTAGAGAGATGTAAGCTAGGGGATACAGTAAAGTTTTTTGCTTTTTGGTTTTCTGGTTTGGAGCCTCGTGACTATGGAAGTTGTGGAAGTATGCTGAGAAAAAGTGCAAAAAATGTATACATAACTCGCATTGTTATGTAAAACCACATGCACTTTTTTTTCTTTTCCCGTATGATCCAAATATCATATTTCTGAAAGAAATCATTCATAATCGGAAAAAATAGGAGAGACGTTTCAGGATGAGCCAAACACAAATATAAATTCGATCCTGAAAAAAGTAGTGAATTATCAAAATGAAAGACAAAAAAAACAAGTTTAGCATAGATTCGAAACATGTTTTTTCAAGAAACCTATGAAAACCTGAACGGAGAACACACCGCTAATTTGATGAATCAATTAATTATGAAAATTGTCTGCAACAATATATAGGTCAAGCATTGAAAAATAAACTTCCCTTGTTTTCTCGAAAACTATCTGAAACAGCGGGGTTATTTAAATTTGAAGTTCAAATCTCTTAAAGGAGGACTGATCTGTATTTTTTGCATTGTTTTTATTTATTATTCAGGTGCATTTGCTTTTTCTATGAAAATT
>GL380196.1:73019-90685 GCA_000143925.2 Caenorhabditis brenneri | reverse complement strand
CCAATCAATGCGATTTCAAATATTTTATTTTATTTTTGCTCGTTTTTCAATTTTTTCCAGTATTTTGTCTATTATTTTTTTGTTTTTAGTGTTTAAAATGGAGAAATAACATATAAATACTGGAAAAAATTGAAAAACGAGAAAAAATAAAATAAAATATTTGAAATCGCACTGATTGGCGCCGTGTACTCCTCTCGGAGTCGAGGAGACTCCAGTTACTTGGGGGCGATGTATATCGTTTCAGAGCGATTTTTGACATATGCTCCAAGAGGAAAATGTTCATAGAAAAAGCAAATACACCGGAATAATAAATAAAAACAATGCAAAAAATATGACTTCAGTCCTCCTTTAACACTTTGAGTTTCAGCTAAAAGATTTCAGCCGAATTGTTTTCAGAACTGTTGTTTGTACAGGAAGGGAAATCGAAATGATCGGATTCTACTAGTTATGATGCGATACCTTAGAGTGATATAAGCTAGGAGATACAGTAAAGTTTGTTGCTTCTTCTTTTTCTGGTTTGGAGCTTCATGAATATGGAAATACTGAGAGTATCTCGAGGGAAAATGTAAAAAAAAAAACTCTATTGTTATGTGAGAACCGCATCAACTTTTTTGCCGATCGAAAGATCATATTTCAGAGAAAGAAATCATTCAAAAATGGAAAATCAAGAACGACACTCCAGGGGAGATCGACTGAAAAAATAAACCGACATTAAAAACTTCCTTGAACTACCAAAAAAATTAACAAGCTAATTTTCCCAAGGTTTTGAAACATATATATTTTTGAAAATCCGTCGTGAAAAATTTAATATTTTTTAGAAAAACAATAATTCCGTGAGGCCCTATTTCCACGTGGTTTTTTTTCTGCAGTTTTCCAACACACCATCTTTTTTGTAACTCGGAACCTTCAGTTTCAATATTTCTTCTCCTATATTCCATCTGCTTTTTCTACTACTTCGAAAATGATAGACACGATGCAAACAAAACGAAACGATTTACAAGGAATTCGTGGTCTAGCGATTCTGTCAGTTCTTGGTTTTCACTTCTATCCTCACCGCTTTCCAAATGGATATTTGGGTGTGGATCAGTGAGTTTTTTCCTACAAACAGCAATTTTCCCCTTTGAAATTCCAGATTCTTCGTCCTCTCCGGTTTCCTTATGTGCATGTTGCTCACTCGATCTAAAAAACTTCCTATGGTTCCACTCATTTTTGAATTCTACAAAAGACGGTTCAAACGGATCGTTCCTCTATATTTCCTGTTCATTATGGTCGCTATTCTGGCACTTTATTCGGTTTTCCCGGATACAGCGGTCTATCAAAATCAGTTGTCGGCTAGGAGAGCACTGATGTTTGTGTCGAATCGAGCCCATTCTGCAGATGAGGATTATTTTGAGAAGGTGGGTGTCTATCCGGAAAAATGGAGTCACGGGACTAAAATTTCGACTTAGGAAGAAGAAAAAAAAAGAAAAAAAAGATTTGACCACCATGGGGTTCGAACCCTGCTTGAAAATTTCCAAAACAACAGCGCTAACCACTAGACCACACTAGGCAGAAAGTAAATGGTTTGCGGAGAGCATAGACAATAGAGTGGCTTTTTCAGCTCTCCCTGGCCATCGACCTCTTCACCCATACCTGGTCGCTATCCGTCGAAATCCAATTTTATTTTATTGTCCCATTCATTTTCCTTATTGCTCATCATAAATTCAAAGGAGCCTCCAAGCACAGATTCTATGCAGTTTTAGGTAAATCTAGAGCCGATCGGATCCATTTTCAATTGTTTTTTCAGCAATTTCTTCATTAATCTTCCATGCACTGTCCCCAAAAACTGTGGCTTTCAACAGTGTTTTTGCTCGGATTTGGCAGTTTCTAGCTGGAATGATTGTGTATTTTTTGTCGAAACACCCAAAACTAGTTCGGTTTGAGTCAAGGAAAAATGAGGAGAAGATGAGGTTATTGGAGGAAAATTTTGATGAGGAAGATCAGAAAAATCCTGACAAAACCGTACACATATTCATCAAGAGCCTAGTTTTGGCATCAATGATATCGGTGATACTGCTTCCTTGGGAGGTCAACCCGCTCACTGGACGACTCCTATTCACAATTTCCACCGGTGTCCTGATGCTGATAACAGTGGAAGATTGGGTCCTAAACTCTCGATTTTTGATCTACCTCGGTGATATTTCCTATGCTCTTTATCTGATTCACTGGCCAATCTATGCATATGTAAGGCTCACCTATAAAGGATACCCATGGATTTTGGCGGGAGCTTTGATTCTGTCGATTCTGTTGGCGGTGATTGTCCATGAGTTTTATGAAAAGTGAGTACGAGCTGAATAATTTGGATTCCTCAATCCTAAAAAATTTAGGTGGTACCTGAAACAGTCAAACTTTACGATTCTGTTGCTCATTGTGATTTTGTTAGTGGCCAATGGAATTTTAGTTTATAAGGACGAGATTCGGGAAGTTATGAGGAAACAAAAAACAGGAGGCAAAGAATTCAAAGAAGTGGAGGAAGAGAAAAATGTGATCAGAAAGTATCCGATTAGAAAGTATCCAAGGTTGGATGCACTGACTGATGATATGACTTTGGGTGAGTTGAAGTGAATTTTCAATCCTCTTTGTAGAGCCGTACCACTGAAAGGAAAATATCACAAAAATTTACTTCGTGGATGAAACAGGAAAATTTTATTTTTTTTTGTCCGACCAGACGTGGGCCCAGCGATAATTTTTGCTTCCAAATCAATATTTTTGGCTCACAGACTGGAAAAATGTTGATCTCGATGAGATCTGCACGTCTGATAATTTAGAATTAGCCTTCAGACAATCTAGGTCCGGCTAGAGTGCCTAGGCACACGTCCCTTGCTTCCCTGGCCGGTTTGGCGGGGATTCAGACGCGTAGAACTCACCGAGATCTTTATTTTTTATGTTTATGAGCCCACATTTCTGATTTTGAATTAAGTTATCGCCCCGCAATCCTTTTTCGACTACAAAACCATATTTTTCCAGACGACGCCGCCCGAATGAACGCCTACTGGCACCAACACGACCACATGGCTGCAGAGCTGCAATGGCCAAACTGTGTCAGCCGAGGCCCCGAGCACAATTGGTGTGACTTCAAAGAGAACGGAACAGAGTTCAAAATCGCCATGCTTGGCAACTCCTACGTCCAAAATCATCACAAAATGCTGATCCAGGAGTGCAAGCATCGAGCTTATTCTTTTGCTATGGATTCTGAGACGGGATGTGAACCTCTGGCATCTCCTCACACAACTGTGGATAATGGAGGAATGGGAGTGGAATGGGTGCAAGCATGTGCGAAGAAACTGGACGAGTTTGTGGCGTTTATAAAGGATACCAAACCGGATTTCGCGTTCATTTTGACTAGGTGCTTTCTCTTTTCTTCACTGAGAATCCAAACTTATGAAAAAAAAAATTCAGATTCACCGCCATCGCTGAACCATTTGACATCGACGAAAACCATTTAGAGACTGACAAAATCTACTTGGAAATGAAGAAGCAGCTGGGGAGACTCTTGCCAAATATCAAGAGGAAATTGTTCATGATCGATTCGTTTCCAAGAGTAAACCGTTCAAAATTGGATTCTATTGTGGAGGAGCTGAAAAGGAATAAGACAATAGAGGAGATTAATGTAAGTTTTCTGAGACGAGCACATTGAGGCAAGAACTTAGAAGGACACTTAACAATTTTTTGAAAAAGTAAATTTTTGTCCGCTAGGTACGTTAGCTCAAAAATCGAATGTGTGTACAGGTGGAATTTGTGTGAAGATCAGTTTGAACAGCTTTTAATGTTTCTGAAAAGACAGCAAAAAAAGAATGAGAAGTTCGGAATTACGGAACTCTTCATCAACTTTCTGAAACAGCACTTTTTTTGTTTTTCTAGACTTTATAGAATGGCACCACAAACTCAAAAAAAAAACCGCTAAAAATTCCCCGATTCCTACTTTTTCCATGCACAACTTTTCTGCTTTACAAACTCTCAATCACAAAAAAAAGCAAAAAGGATTTGCCGTCCGCAGGGTTCGAACCTGCGCCCTCCTGAGAGGACTGCGACCTGAACGCAGCGCCTTAGACCACTCGGCCAGAACGGCATGTCTTGGCGGCGGACAACTAGGCGTATAGGAAGAAAGACAATCAGTATTACATAACTTTATGTAAACAACAATCGGGTTTACCATCACTCCCGCTCTTTAAAATAGTCGACTCAAAATAATTATTCGTAACATAATTGTTTTGTTCCAGAAGTCTCTCTACAACCCATCTGGATTCGAACGCGGCAGACGTCGTCTTGCAGAATTAGTGAAAAAAGAATGTAGATCAAAATGTGAATTGATCAATTACGTGGATGCATTCTGGAACAAGACTATGAATGCGTTCCAGTATTTTGATGCGAGAGGATTCACTTATTTCACTTCTGGTTATCATTTATCAGCTCATGGAATTGAGCACGTCAGGCATCTGTATAGGGATATTTGTGATAATTTATGAGTAGTGTTTTAATGTTTTTTACGGTTGTTGGTGGTTAATAAATTTTTGCGTTTGGTTAACGCGTGAATGGCTGGAAGGTATTCTCCACAAAAAAAGCTTGCTATAAATACCGGTCACTACCATTCAGTTGTTATCCGTGGAAAATTGCCAAAATTTTTCTGTTTTGCCTCATAATTTTTGTCCTAACCTTGTATTCACAGACACTCATTTGAATTCCAACCTAATGTTCAAAATGCTTTATTTAAAGAATCTTCAAATGTTACTCATTAAATTTTAGAAAGCTTCTCCCCGAAGGCAGTGGCACAATCGGTTGGGATTTTCTCAGTAGCACCGCATCTGAAAATCCAATTCTTATAGACCCCATCCACTTCGAGATACAACTCACGGAGTCTTTGTGCACTGAGCAATTCCATTGGTTGGTGCAAAAGTGACAGTTGGATCGGAATTGGTCAATGTCTCCTTGTAGTACTCCGAGACAGTGCAAGCATCGTTCACTCTCACCTTCCAGATGGCGGTTTTCTGGAAGACACAGTTTCAAAACATTCCCAAAAGATTATAGAATTATCTGTAAGCGATTTCACGATGGAACACATACCGTGCATCTAGAGACAGCCACTACCACCCCATTAACTGTGTTGGAATTTGAATTGCAAGCTCCACCAGTCGACCATTGCAGCTCCTCAATATGACTAGTGGATTGAGTGTCCAGCGGAGCACAGCTCACAAAAGCGACGAGAAGAGCAAGAACTAGGAAGAATTTCATGTTTTTCAAACCGGATGATGTGGAAAACTGGTTTCGAACTGTTCCTTTTATATTTGTTGACAACAATGGCAGTGTTCCCACAATGTATTGTTGGAAAAGGGGAGAGAAAAATGAATAATGCATTTTTGATGACGAATGGAATGGGAGTGATGTATTTTGATCAGTTATTGTTAGAAACCAAAGATAACTGTTACAAAATGATCCTATTCGAGATTTTTATTGAAATGAACTAATGGTTTATCATTAAGCTTAGAAAACTGCTGCAAACAATCTCAATAACAAATTCTTTTTTTTCGGTGACCAGTGACTTGAATTTAAAGATGAAAAATATGATAAAAAGTACAACGCCAGAAGAAATGGCAGTAAAACAAAGAAATTTTTTGAAAACAAATGCCTTGATGCTGAAACAGTGAGCTTCTCTAAATATTCGAAGATTCTATAGTTCAAATTTTTCTCTGTTTTGTATTGTCGTGAAAACTTCAAAGGAGAGTCTCTATCTCTGATCTGATCCAGGCTTCGTCCACAACATGTTTTTATGCTGTTTTCGATTCTGAAGAATAAATTGAATTAGTTTTTTGAGCAGCATTGCTCAGTCTAGTAATTTGTAATCTCATACCAAAATGTACTGTTTTCAATGCTTATGAAATTCTTACTTCTTCTTCCTTACACACACACATGTCAGCAATGCCTCTGACGTATGCGACCTAGAAAATGTTTGTGATTAGAATCTAGCTAGAATAATAATAATTCAAGACTCCTCCTCTTCAGAATAGTTTGGAGCAGTATGGAATAATAAATGAGAACTTTATGTTCAATATTGGGATAAGTTTAGTATGAGCTGTACATTTTTTTCCCTTTCAATTAAATATCAAACTCATATCAATTCGTAGAGAATTTGATTGTGTTGATTTATTCATCGGAAAAATCCGCCAAGTCATTTCATTGTTTATGTAGTTTACTAACCAAAGTTACGCAATTATTCAGGAACAAATGTCCTAGTATTCAAAAAGCAATAGTTCAAACTTCTGTATGTTCCAGTTTGTCGTCAAAATGTTAGAGGAACGTGATTTCCTCTGATCTGATTCTTTATTGGTTCGAAAAAGTTTTCATTCCTCTCTTAGTTCCACAGAACTGAGCTAGATAGATTATTCAAGAAGCGTTGATCAATCTAACTGTTCGTTACGTTCATCTCAAAATTTTCTGCTTTCAGAGTTAATTAAGTGTTCCTCTGAATTCGCTCACCAATAGAGTACCGCAATTTTTACTTTTCGATCTAGTGAAAGTTAGTCCAGTTTGAATCGTTATTTGAATTAGAAAGGCAAAAAAAAAAAGAAATGAAAGCTTGTTTAAAATCAAAATAAGTTCAATAATGACTGTATTTATTAGTTCGGTTTCAAACCTGTTATATCTATTCGTAGAAAATTGTTTATTTATTTTTCTGTCTAAATATGAACTCGATGCCTTTGTTATTTTTGTCTGTTCTAACAACATTTTGCAAATGGGCCATTGGCAAGTCACCCCTTACAGAAACTTCCTCTCTATTAATAACGTCTGTTCACTATTCTGTCTTCGAAAAATCTTCCAGCTTCATTGAATTTGCCAAGACATTCGACGTTTGGCGTTTGATGAAGCTCTGAGCCCCACGTTATTTTTTCTCTCCCAAGACTCATACGGATGAATCATCGAAGCTTCATGGTTTGAAACTAACAAAATCAAAGTGAGCAATAGAACTGCAACAACTGACTGTTTCAAGAACCAGGTGAATTCAGTTTGATTCTTTCCACTTTGATTTTTTTATTTTCTTACGTCTCTTGAATTTCAAAATTGATTCCCGCCAATATGAATTATTTTGCTTACATTCATCGGACAACCTTTTTCATTTATTCACCTTGGCGATGATTCTATTTCCAAAAAAGCCGGTTTTATCAAGCGCACACATAAACCCTTAAAAATAAGAGATACTACTAATTCAACAGAATAGTTATCGTGATCAGTATTAGTATACTTTCATATTTTTTTAAATCTCGAGACTATTCAACCTACATATTCTTTTATCTTTCTGGTAGAATTTTGTGTTCGAATATCAGTAAACACCTGATTTTTGGAAAGAAATAACATGGGTCTGAAACATTATGTTTTTCCAAAGATATTGAACAAAAGACTACATGTCCTACCGAACACGCAGGGCTCGGTTAGACATGTATGGTTCATACTATTGTCTGTTTTGTAATCTTATCAAAAGTTCAAATCAAAATATCATTTCTGATAGATGATCTTATAGATAAAACTTCCATAGTTTTTTAAACTGATTTCATGAGAAAGCTAGACTTTTTAAACAACGTTGCTAGCCCTACTCGTTCGTTGAGCCAATTTCAAACTTTACTGTTTTCAGAGTTTATGAAGGTTTCCACTATTTTTTCTTACCAATTGTAGTTTTGCATAATAAAAGTCAAGAAACAGAGCGGGATTGCTGCTAACCTGACCTACTTGTTTTCAAACTAATTTGAATCAATAAGGAAAATAAGAAAACTTTGTTCGAGATTGGGGCAAATTTTGGCACTGATTGTATATTTTTTCATTTTCAAACATATGTGAAAGGCATACCGAGTGGTAAGAATTTTGATGGTAAGTTCCCCTATATGAAAATTGATTTCGATTTCGAATAAACACGACCTCTTTGTTATGTTTTTTCCCGCTTCTTGCAGGTAATAATATTATGTTTTTTTTTTATTCGATCAGTGATGTCCCTTTAGTTGACTGTCTTTAAAAAATCAACGAAAGTCACACCATTTATCAAAAAATTCAGTATTGGCACTTTCTGATCCGAAACTCTAGAGTTCATGATTCTCCTCCGTTCATGAAACTTCAGAATCTCATTTTCTGAAACTAGAATTTCATTGCTTTAACCCGTCTAAACTGGGAATCAGGATTGCAGAAATTGAAAGTTTCAAGAACCTGATAAATTCAGTTTGAATTTTTAGTTTTGATTCGCGATTGACATTCCTATTATCAGTCTCAAGACATTTTTCATCAATAGAAGTAGCCTAATATCCATTGGTATTTCTTTTGAGTTTACTTCCCGTAAGCATCACATAGTCATGGTCACAAGTCGCTAAATTTATATCAAGAAATTCAGTTTCACTATTCGCAGAAATAAACCGTTGAAAATAGGATACTCTTATCTAGACATGATTAGTTATCAGTTTAGTTCACTTTCTCTAATGCTTTTTATTTTACATGATTATCTAGTCTGGAGACTTTTCAATCAACATACTTTTGTCAGCAGTTCGTTTTCAATAATTGGATCTGGGTAATTATCTCCAACCAAATAAATTTAACTTTTGGAAAAATTTCACATGTGTCTGAAACAGTACTAAAAACATCAAACAAAACAGTTCAAACAGTTCATATTAAGGTTCCGAATCGATATTCACTGATTGATAATCAACTGATATTTTGGTAGAAATGATTATCAAAAATATCAAAAAACTACTGCTCATTTTTTACGTGATAATCAAAAATGTCAAGTTCATCAATTTTGATATTTTTTGATAATCAAAACATAATCAAAAATATCAAAACTGATATTTTGATATTCAGTAAATAGTTTTTAGACATTGCTATCTCATGCAAAAATGATCTAAATTGGTTATACTAACAAGGCTTTCTACATTTTTCTTGGTTATGGGTTGGTTTGGTGTATTGGTGACATAAATTGGGAATTTTTCGCGTTATGAAAATCTTGAAAGCAATTTGGAGTAGTTTGGTGAATGAAATTTCAAAAAAATAAACGAAAAAATGAGGTAAAAAGCCTAAACATATACACATGCGGCCCAGTTTCTTGAAAAAAAAGTTTATCCATAGCATTGCAATTTGAGCCTCCAAAAATTTCCTGCTTTCTTTTTCTCCGAACAGTGCCAAAAAATCTATCAAGCACAAAAAATACATTGAAAACTTTTCTTTTGTGCTGGCAAAACTGACGATTTCCCAAAAAAAAAATTGCAAAGGTCACGGAAACTCGACACGCGAGAAAAATATCAAATCAACTTGATAATCAGTTGTTGATGATATTGATTAATATCAACATATCGATTATTGATATTATTGATAGTTCACGTAATCAAAACTACTGATATTATGATATTTTTGATTCTTGATATTTAATCAACTGATTCGGAACCTTAGTTCATATCCCACCGAGAACGTCGGGCCTAGTTGTACGGTTCGAACTTTTGTCTGTTTCGTTTTGTTGTCAAAGTTTTAAAGTGTACTTCCATCATCAATCGAGTCTTGAAACTAGCTATCACAAGTTTCTTTCAGTAACATTATAGAATATATACCACGGCGGCACTCCGAACCAATACATCACTGAAATTGCTTTCCAAAATCTAAAATTTATGAAGCTGTAATTTTTCGAAAAAATAAGTTGCTTTCATTCAGGAAATAAATATCTAACAACACGGAGATCTTTCCAATAAAATTTAAAATCAATAACCTGATATACCTATAACCTAGCACAAATTTCTGTATAAATATGCCTAACATGCTCAATTCCATGAGCAGAAATATGTAGGGGAGATGTGAAATAAGAGAATCCTTTGGAATCAAAATACTGGAATGCATTCATTGTCTTGTTCCAAAATGCATCCACATAATCTATCAATTCACATTTTGAATTGCATTCTTTCTTGAGAAGTTCTGCATGACGACGTCTGCCCCGTTCGAATCCAGATGGGTTGTAGAGAGACTTCTGGAACAAATTTTTTAATGTTTCAGATATGAGAAATAGGTGAACAAAATGATTATTGGCAATCACAATCATAATCATTATCAATCGCATTTTTAGAAAAATTTTCTCTTGCAGAAAATTATGTTTACCAAAACCCAATGCCCAACTCCCCCCTCTTTTTCTTCTCCCTTTCCCACCCCCTCCGTCTTCACGTGAACAACGCATGCGAGAGTTGGTGTCTCCCCCTCTCTTGTGTATGCCTAGTCGGCCGTTGTTAAAACGAGCCGTTCTGGCCGAGTGGTCTAAGGCGCTGCGTTCAGGTCGCAGTCCTCTCAGGAGGGCGCAGGTTCGAACCCTGCGGACGGCAAATCTTTTTTGCTTTTTTTTGTGAGTAGAGGTTTGGCAGTCAGTGAAGTTTGGTACGGAAAAAGCAAAGATTGGGATTTTTCGGGGTTTGTTTTCCTATTTTGTGGTGCTATCCGGGATTTTTTCTGAGAAATTTAGTAAAAAAATGTGCTGTTTCGAAAAGTTGGTAAAGATTTGCGTAATTTCCGAGTTATCAATCAATTTTCTAGGTTTTTTTTCAAAATCGTGAGAAGCTGACCAAATAAAAACTTGATCTACTACCCGATAAAGTCCACCTATGCACACATTCCCTTAATTTTTGAGCTACTAACAAACAAAATTTATACTTCTTCAAAAAACTGTTAAAGGAGGATGAAAAGGAGTACGGTAGTCAACATTTTGTAGAATTTTTTGTAGAATTGTCTGCAAACACGCGATTGCGGACCTGGCATTTTAATTGACGACACTCAGCTTTTTTGGCGATTTTTTAATAAAAAAGTGAACTTTCATGCTTTGAAAAGAGTTGAAATTTATCAGAAAATACTAAATAATACTTTCCGAGAAAATAAAAAACAAAAAAGCTATGTGTGGTTCGAACCCAAGTGAGTCAAAACTGCAACCGCCTGCGCCATCCGACACGCAGCGGACGCACTAGAAAGTGGCATATATAAAAGTTCTGTACTTTGGAACTATCATAACTCAAGAACTAGGCATTTTTCATCAATAACACTATCATTTCTTGGTTATTCGTAGTGAACATTTTCACATGAGACATGGTCATTTTTTTCCGTTTCGTCCTCCTTTAAATGCCCTGCTAAGTTCTTGCCTTCAATAAGACAATCACTTCTATCTGGATTTCTTCTAAAAATACAAAATAATTATGTGCAGTTTCAAAAAGTTGGTAAATGAGTTCCAATCGGTTTCAATAAGTTAATCAGTTTTCGGTATTGTTGTTACTCACAAAATCAAAATTTCAGAGAAAAAAAAGGTTTCATTTTGGCATTTTCTGCATCCTAAAATATTTTTTTTATTGGTTGGATAAGGTCGTGTATTGTTTGCTCAAAATTAGGATGATTATTTTCAAAAATGATTCCACTAAAAAAAAATCCAAAGCTGATCAAACAAAACTTTTGAACTATTCTATACAGTTTCATTTTTTCCTTGTTCATGATCTATACACAAATCCCACCCGTGCACACATTTTTTTGATTTTTGAGCTACCGTAATCAGAACAAAATTTTTACTTTCTCAAAAAATTGATAAATTTCCTTCTGAATATTCCACTTCGATGTGTTCGCGAATCCTAGTTCAACCTGGTAAAACTCACATTAATCTCCTCCATCGTCTTAACTCCCGCTTTCATTTCCTGAGCAATATACTGTATCCTATCGGGCTTTACCCTTGGAAATGAGTCCATTATGAACAATCTCTTCTTGATAAATGGTAGCATTTTCCGTAACTGACTCCTCATTTCCAGGTAGGTTCTGTCATGTTCCAAGTCATTTTCGTCAGTGTCGTAGGGGTTGTTGGCAGCGAAAAATCTTTGAAAAATAAAAGCATAATCTGGGTTTGTTTCTTGGACAAATTCCACTAATTCTTGAAGTTTGGCGATGCAAGTGGTGTCATTGGTAGGGGAGGTGAGAGGCTCGCAACCTGGAAAAAAATTCAGTTTCAGGTGTTTGATATTTCTGAAGTTTCAGAGGGTTTCTAATAATGTTCCATCATCCGTGTTGTCACTACACATACGAGAACTGTTCGCCTTGGAACCGTGCTCGAAGTAGAGCTGGTCTATTGAGCTCGTTCCAGCCTATTCGAGCTTGATTTGGCCCGATATGCCCTCTTCGGCCTGCCCAACCTCAACTCAGGCCTATTGTTCTTCCAAGGTCCTCTAGGCCCAATTTAGCCCGATCTGGCCCGAATTGTTTCCAATGCGGCCAGTTCTAACCCTTCCCTCTTCATCTCCATAACTCACTCGTCTCATCATCCTTTGAAATCTTGAATGCTCGATGCTTACACTCTTGAATGAACATTTTGTGATGATTCATGGTGTAACTGTTCCCAAATATTGCGATGTGATATTCGGTTCCGTTTTCCTTAACATCTTCATATATTTTAGGAAGCTAAAGTAACGTGGAGTGCTCACTGTAAAATCACACCATCTCTCATGTTTAGGCGACCGCTTCACACAATTCGGCTCCTGTAACTCTGGAGCCATATGGTCGTGACGATTCCAGTAGGCGTTCATTCTTTCGGCGTCGTCTGAATATATTTTATATTATTTGCTGTTTAAACAAGTTTGTAAAAAGTGCGATTTTCTGATGTTTCAGTTGTTCTGGATGTTGAGATGGTTCAAAAAGGGGATGTGAGAAAAATTACGGCCACAAAATGTTTCTAACCAAAAAAACACTTATTTCAGTTTTATACTTATCATCTAAAGATCAAGTTTTGATCCTTCTGTTGGTTAAAGTATGCGGTATAGCAAAGAGTTTGGATTTTTAACGCAAAATTTTTGACGGTTCCGGCATTTCCATTAATTCTGCTGTTTTTTTTAATTCCCACTGTGGATATAGAGTTCGTTTCTTTTTTGCACAAACATTCCCACCTAATGCATGAAATCTTACCAAAACCCATATCATCCGACACCGCATCTAGTCGTGGCCATGTCCTATTACCAGGTCTGAATTTTTTTTTCATTTCTTGGGAAATCCTCCCATGATGATAACTCACTTCAGCACCTTCTTCTCCACCATTTTCTCTCCAATCTCGTCTTTATTGATCAAAAATATACTTGAAAAGAACAAAACCACTACTAGAACTCCCACAACCAAATTCGATTGTTTCAGATACCATCTAAGACAAAGTGAAAGTTGATTATTCAATGATCTCAGTCAGAACCGACTTCTCAAAAACCTCATGAACCACTGCAGCCAACACAATTGATGCCAGTAAAGTCTCTCCTAGGACAAACTGGTTTTCTCCAATGACCAGCTTGATATATGCATACATTGGCCAGTGAATTAGGTAAAGAGCATAGGAAATATCCCCGAGGTAGACCAAGAATTTGGAGTTCAACAGTATATCCTCCACGGTGAACATCATCAGGACACCGGTGAATATTGTAGAGAAAGGTCTGGAAAATTGAACTTATCGCTTATACCTGGATCTGATTAGTGATTTTCTCAGTTCCCTGATCAATCAATGCCCCCATGAACTCACCTTGCATACATGGGGTCTATGGAACAGGGAACCACTAGAACCGTTACTAGAGATGCTAGAATCACAAACTTGCATATCAAATTCACGGATTTCTCTGGGCTCTCTGGCTCCGTTCCTTCCAAATTCTCCTCCATCAACTTCACTTTGGAGTCATCCTTCCTTTCAAACGGTACGCATCTCTCTTTTGACACGAAATATGCCAACATCCCTATCAAAAACTGCCAAATCCTTGCGAAAACACTGTTGAAAGCCACTAATTCTGGAGAGATAGCGAAGTAAATGAATGAAAAGACGCCTATTGCTGCGTAGAATCCGTATTTGGATGCTCCTTTGAACTGTTGACCAATTAGGAAAATGAATGGGGCAATGAAGTAGAATTGGATTTCAACGGATAGGGACCAAGTATGGGTGAAGAGGTCAATGGCGAGGGAGAGCTGGAAAATCAAAAATTTTGTAATTTTTGATCGTGTATAACTGTAGATAGACTAGAAGTGCTCAATTATGGAATCAGTGAAACCGAACTATTTTTTAGTTACTGTTATAGTGAATTGTCAAGTAACACAGATATGTAGTTGTCATTAGTGTGCTTTTGCTTTTCGAATTTAGCATTACTGTAGCCACCGTAATCCTTGAGTAGCCCAGACTGTTAATTATCGAAGAGGGAGTCAAGGCGAAAACTTTACCGTTGAACAGACATGCAGACCAACATACGATTTTGCTGCTTACTATTAGAAGGGAAAATTTCCGTTTCACATATTCTAGATTCAAATAAACTATTCCACTTCACTAAGAAATTCAGCAACTTTGAAACCTTCTTAAAATAATTCTCCTCCACAGTTTCCGGTCGATTCGACACGAACACCAACGCCTTCCCAGCTGATTCTTGGTTCAGAAGTATTGCAGTATCCGGGAATCCAGAATAAAGAATGCACATTGTTAACAAGATGAAGAAAAAATATAATGGAAGGATTCGTTTAAATCTTCTTGTGTAGAATTCCAAGGAAATGGAAAATATTGGAAGTTTTTGAGATCGTGTGAGCAGCATACACATAAGAAAACCGGAGAGGACGAAAAATCTAAAATTCAAAACTTTTACAAATGTGAAACTTGAAGAATTGAACAAAACTCACTGATCAACACCTAAATAACCATTTGGAAACAGTTTTGGATAGAAATGAAAACCAAGTACTCCAAGGATTGCCAATCCTCGAATTCCTTGAAGATCCTTCCGTTTTGAGGATGGATTAGCTGCCCCTCCTCGCGGCAGCATTTTTGGAAGACTGAAAAACCTTTATTTTCTAGTTCGAAAAAGGCAACATCGAAATACCGATTCCAGGAGAGCCCGGACCCTTATACCAAAAACGTGAAACTGGAAGTTTCAAATTAAAAACGTATAAAGCAGGAAATTTTGAGAGAATCAAAATAAAAAGTGGACTTTTCAACAAAGAAGTGTGTATGTGCACACTTGACAGTTACTCGTGGAAACCAGAGAAAAAGGGGGAAAGGGAGAGAGATGTTTTTCTGGTTTTTTATGGAAAAAAATGAATACGTTTTCAAGAAGTTCGGAAATAAACCATGGTTTTTTGACCAGTAATTTCATATTTTTTTTATTAATGAAAATGATTTACTGTGAAAACTGCTTTATTTTGATCAGATATGATAAGCGGTAAAGGTAACAAAAGTGCTTTTAATAATCTACCTGGGATCGAAGTCACCAAATTCGAAACTTGATAGAAACCTTTTTTCTATTTCCATCACTGTTATAAACATTAGCGGTGGTGATCTAATAGTATTATTCACACAATGATAATTGTTAATCAGGAAATTAGCATGAACAGAAAATCGAGAGTTATTTCAAGGCTACAGTATTCAATAACAAAATGAAACAGTTTTTTTTTCTACCCAACTAATCAAATAATTTGAGAAAATGATAGATCAACACCCACACAAGCTGTATCAACACATCATTTTTTTCACAGGGAGGAAGCTATAAACTATACGGTTTCAATTTAATGATTAAAAAGGACTGGGATTTACTTTATGTTGCATATCGTTCCAGAATAGCTTAATCAAATTTTCTAATAAAGATGCTTTTTTTTGAAGCAACAAGATGTATGTTTAGGTAGAATGAAGTCAACTTTCGGGGAAAGAAAAAGGCAAAAATGAGAAAGTAGCTGTTTTGTGACGCAAAAGAGCATGGCTCAGAACGGTTACTAGTAAAACGTCAACACGATTTACTGCCAAAAACTTTTAAATCGAAAAATTCAATAAACGATTCCTGTTCCACAAACTAAATGAGTAGCAGAATGTTTTGAAATTATAATTTGTACAATGGATACGATATTTTAATACTTTCCCTCCAAACTTTTCGGTTTTTCTCTAAACATGAAGCACAAAAGCAAAAACGTTGTTTTTCATATCAAAGGTGCTTTTTTCAAATTTAATCAAGTTTAGGATGATCAAAACGCATCTATTCCAGTTGTTCAAACAATGCTCGAGGAAGCACGGTAATGAAACATTTCTCTCTGTAACTGCTAGCATCTGTAACATCGTCATTGAAAACAGTCTTGTTTCTCGCAATAACCCTACTATGTGAAACCGAGAAAAATTTTGACAAAAATTTTCAAAAGTTGGGGAGCATGAAAAATAGTTTCTCTGAAATTTCTATGTATGGGTTTGCATGTAGAGCTGGATGGTCATCAAAAACGCTATCATTAGCGGTAAGCAGCAGGGAAGGGACAGTCAATAGGCGTATCTTCCAGTGATGAGCATAAAAAGGTCCCTGAAACTTTTCTGTTTCACCACCTTTAAATGAATAGTTCGATTTCGTAAAATAACCATTGGATTGAAACAATAATTAAGACTGCCTAGAAAGTCAAAACTTTCCTACTCCCAGCTGATCAAACCTGCTGTTTTGTAACCAAAGCGAAATAAGATTTTAGAACTAATTTCGTCTACATATTAATGGTATCCACAATTGCCGATTAAGGTAACAAGCTGAAACGTTATAATTTTTATCATATTCTCACTTTTAATTCTTCGGAACATCTGATAGTTCAAAATCGCAATATTTAATAGTTCCTTCGAGAATGTCTAATGGTTTCTGAGTTTCTTGAAGCGGAAACGAACAGAAATGGCTTTTATCGAAACTGTCCAACTCTAATTAGGGCCAAAAGATCGAAACTCAATTAAAGCAGTTGTTCAAACACACATTCTGATGGAGTTTGGATTACATGTTCGCTGTTTCCGTTTTGCGAGAAAAGATTTTCAGAAATGAATTATATTTCTTCATAGGCAGACAAGATCTAAACACACTGAAACCGGAAAACTCACTGTTGTAACAGTCACAAATGCCCATTTTTGTTATAAAAACCGAACTGAAATAAAAACTGTTTCAGATAGTTGTCATCTCTATCTTTGTTTTGAAACTTTACTTAATATTTGAACCGAACCTCGAAAACAAATGCACAAACTGTGTAAATTAGAAAAAAACGCAAAAAATTGGTTGATCAATAAACACTTTCAATCAAAAAACCTTACAGTGGATTACCGGTTCGGGTGTATAGTGAGAAAAACAAACAAACAATCATACTTTTTTCAGTTTGAACACAGTTCGAAAAATAACCGTGTTTACCGTTTTTCAACTGATAAAAACTCAGTTCCGTTACGAGTTTTCCAAGTACGAAGGCCAACAAGTGTCTGTGTGAAATTTACATAAGTATGGTTGTGTTAGTGGAAGAAGAAGGACCGGGGGAGAGGATGCTGAATTAAAAATAGCGCAGTTGCAGGATTTTTATGGAATAAGTGATTTAGTGACAGTTGATATTCGAATTGTTCTTTACAAGTTTACGTTTCATTCTCAACTTTCTGTGGTAACAATGCTCAAAGCTGGTTCCATGTTTTTCTATCTGGTTCACCTCTTCGGATCAAAATGATGTAGAAAAGATAGTTATAAAACTCAGCAAACAGTCCATAGTTGGTATCAAAACCTGTTGGCAACAACATGAAACAGAAGTTTTCGTACCTTCTGAAAATAAATTGGAGAAGAGAACTTGATAAAAGGAGGAATTCCGATTTTTTCGGTTTCAAAAAGTTTCTATATGACAGT